>JAUCMP010000131.1:5000-10000 GCA_030770545.1 Macropodus opercularis
GGTGCACCGAAATCGGGTAAAGAGAAGTCGACGGGCCCGCAGGCATGCGTGTAGAATTCATCGAAATTCCTGCAGGTAAAGCGCTCCGGACAATGTGTTTCTGCCCAAAAAACACTTCTGACGATTTTCAGCACCGGACGCGTGTTTTGTGGAGAACCACCCCCCGCGTGCCCGGCTCGAAGGCCCAGGACGGTGCACCGAAATCGGGTAAAGAGAAGTCGACGGGCCCGCAGGCATGCGTGTCAAATTCATCGAAATTCCTGCAGGGAAAGCGCTCCGGACAATGTTTTTCTGCCCAAAAAACACTTCTGACGATTTTCAGCACCGGACGCGTGTTTTGTGGAGAACCACCCCCCGCGTGCCCGGCTCGACGGCCCAGGACGGTGCACCGAAATCGGGTAAAGAGGAGTCGACGGGCCGGCGTGTCAAATATTTCAAAGTTGCTGCAGGGAAAGCGCTCCGGACAATGTTTTTCTGCCCAAAAAACACTTCTGACGATTTTCAGCACCGGACGCGTGTTTTGTGGAGAACCACCCCCCGCGTGCCCGGCTCGAAGGCCCAGGACGGTGCACCGAAATCGGGTAAAGAGAAGTCGACGGGCCCGCAGGCATGCGTGTAGAATTCATCGAAATTCCTGCAGGTAAAGCGCTCCGGATAATGTGTTTAGTCCCAAAAAACACTTCTGAAAAGTTTCAGCACCGCACGCGTGTTTTGTGGAGAACCACCCCCCGCGTTCCCGGCTCGAAGGCCCAGGACGGTGCACCGAAATCGGGTAAAGAGGAGTCGCCGGGCCGGCGTGTCAAATATTTCAAAGTTGCTGCAGGGAAAGCGCTCCGGACAATGTGTTTCTGCCCAAAAAACACTTCTGACGATTTTCAGCACCGGACGCGTGTTTTGTGGAGAACCACCCCCCGCGTGCCCGGCTCGAAGGCCCAGGACGGTGCACCGAAATCGGGTAAAGAGGAGTCGACGGGCCCGCAGGCATGCGTGTAGAATTCATCGAAATTCCTGCAGGTAAAGCGCTCCGGACAATGTGTTTCTGCCCAAAAAACACTTCTGACGAGTTTCAGCACCGCACGCGTGTTTTGTGGAGAACCACCCCCCGCGTGCCCGGCTCGAAGGCCCAGGGCGGTGCACCGAAATCGGGTAAAGAGAAGTCGACGGGCCCGCAGGCATGCGTGTCAAATTCATCGAAATTCCTGCAGGGAAAGCGCTCCGGACAATGTTTTTCTGCCCAAAAAAACACTTCTGACGATTTTCAGCACCGGACGCGTGTTTTGTGGAGAACCACCCCCCGCGTGCCTGGCTCGACGGCCCAGGACGGTGCACCGAAATCGGGTAAAGAGGAGTCGACGGGCCGACGTGTCAAATATTTCAATGTTGCTGCAGGGAAAGCGCTCCGGACAATGTGTTTCTGCCCAAAAAACACTTCTGACGATTTTCAGCACCGGACGCGTGTTTTGTGGAGAACCACCCCCCGCGTGCCCGGCTCGACGGCCCAGGACGGTGCACCGAAATCGGGTAAAGAGGAGTCGACGGGCCGGCGTGTCAAATATTTCAAAGTTGCTGCAGGGAAAGCGCTCCGGACAATGTTTTTCTGCCCAAAAAACACTTCTGACGATTTTCAGCACCGGACGCGTGTTTTGTGGAGAACCACCCCCCGCGTGCCCGGCTCGAAGGCCCAGGACGGTGCACCGAAATCGGGTAAAGAGAAGTCGACGGGCCCGCAGGCATGCGTGTAGAATTCATCGAAATTCCTGCAGGTAAAGCGCTCCGGATAATGTGTTTAGTCCCAAAAAACACTTCTGAAAAGTTTCAGCACCGCACGCGTGTTTTGTGGAGAACCACCCCCCGCGTTCCCGGCTCGAAGGCCCAGGACGGTGCACCGAAATCGGGTAAAGAGGAGTCGCCGGGCCGGCGTGTCAAATATTTCAAAGTTGCTGCAGGGAAAGCGCTCCGGACAATGTGTTTCTGCCCAAAAAACACTTCTGACGATTTTCAGCACCGGACGCGTGTTTTGTGGAGAACCACCCCCCGCGTGCCCGGCTCGAAGGCCCAGGACGGTGCACCGAAATCGGGTAAAGAGGAGTCGACGGGCCGGCGTGTCAAATATTTCAAAGTTGCTGCAGGGAAAGCGCTCCGGACAATGTTTTTCTGCCCAAAAAACACTTCTGACGATTTTCAGCACCGCACGCGTGTTTTGTGGAGAACCACCCCCCGCGTGCCCGGCTCGAAGGCCCAGGACGGTGCACCGAAATCGGGTAAAGAGAAGTCGACGGGCCCGCAGGCATGCGTGTAGAATTCATCGAAATTCCTGCAGGTAAAGCGCTCCGGACAATGTGTTTCTGCCCAAAAAACACTTCTGACGATTTTCAGCACCGGACGCGTGTTTTGTGGAGAACCACCCCCCGCGTGCCCGGCTCGAAGGCCCAGGACGGTGCACCGAAATCGGGTAAAGAGAAGTCGACGGGCCCGCAGGCATGCGTGTCAAATTCATCGAAATTCCTGCAGGGAAAGCGCTCCGGACAATGTTTTTCTGCCCAAAAAACACTTCTGACGATTTTCAGCACCGGACGCGTGTTTTGTGGAGAACCACCCCCCGCGTGCCCGGCTCGACGGCCCAGGACGGTGCACCGAAATCGGGTAAAGAGGAGTCGACGGGCCGGCGTGTCAAATATTTCAAAGTTGCTGCAGGGAAAGCGCTCCGGACAATGTTTTTCTGCCCAAAAAACACTTCTGACGATTTTCAGCACCGGACGCGTGTTTTGTGGAGAACCACCCCCCGCGTGCCCGGCTCGAAGGCCCAGGACGGTGCACCGAAATCGGGTAAAGAGAAGTCGACGGGCCCGCAGGCATGCGTGTAGAATTCATCGAAATTCCTGCAGGTAAAGCGCTCCGGATAATGTGTTTAGTCCCAAAAAACACTTCTGAAAAGTTTCAGCACCGCACGCGTGTTTTGTGGAGAACCACCCCCCGCGTTCCCGGCTCGAAGGCCCAGGACGGTGCACCGAAATCGGGTAAAGAGGAGTCGCCGGGCCGGCGTGTCAAATATTTCAAAGTTGCTGCAGGGAAAGCGCTCCGGACAATGTGTTTCTGCCCAAAAAACACTTCTGACGATTTTCAGCACCGGACGCGTGTTTTGTGGAGAACCACCCCCCGCGTGCCCGGCTCGAAGGCCCAGGACGGTGCACCGAAATCGGGTAAAGAGGAGTCGACGGGCCCGCAGGCATGCGTGTAGAATTCATCGAAATTCCTGCAGGTAAAGCGCTCCGGACAATGTGTTTCTGCCCAAAAAACACTTCTGACGAGTTTCAGCACCGCACGCGTGTTTTGTGGAGAACCACCCCCCGCGTGCCCGGCTCGAAGGCCCAGGGCGGTGCACCGAAATCGGGTAAAGAGAAGTCGACGGGCCCGCAGGCATGCGTGTCAAATTCATCGAAATTCCTGCAGGGAAAGCGCTCCGGACAATGTTTTTCTGCCCAAAAAAACACTTCTGACGATTTTCAGCACCGGACGCGTGTTTTGTGGAGAACCACCCCCCGCGTGCCTGGCTCGACGGCCCAGGACGGTGCACCGAAATCGGGTAAAGAGGAGTCGACGGGCCGACGTGTCAAATATTTCAATGTTGCTGCAGGGAAAGCGCTCCGGACAATGTGTTTCTGCCCAAGAAACACTTCTGAAAAGTTTCAGCACCGCACGCGTGTTTTGTGGAGAACCACCCCCCGCTTGCCCGGCTCGACGGCCCAGGACGGTGCACCGAAATCGGGTAAAGAGGAGTCGCCGGGCCGGCGTGTCAAATATTTCAAAGTTGCTGCAGGGAAAGCGCTCCGGACAATGTGTTTCTGCCCAAAAAACACTTCTGACGATTTTCAGCACCGGACGCGTGTTTTGTGGAGAACCACCCCCCGCGTGCCCGGCTCGAAGGCCCAGGACGGTGCACCGAAATCGGGTAAAGAGAAGTCGACGGGCCCGCAGGCATGCGTGTAGAATTCATCGAAATTCCTGCAGGTAAAGCGCTCCGGATAATGTGTTTAGTCCCAAAAAACACTTCTGAAAAGTTTCAGCACCGGACGCGTGTTTTGTGGAGAACCACCCCCCGCGTGCCTGGCTCGACGGCCCAGGACGGTGCACCGAAATCGGGTAAAGAGGAGTCGCCGGGCCGGCGTGTCAAATATTTCAAAGTTGCTGCAGGGAAAGCGCTCCGGACAATGTGTTTCTGCCCAAAAAACACTTCTGACGATTTTCAGCACCGGACGCGTGTTTTGTGGAGAACCACCCCCCGCGTGCCCGGCTCGAAAGGCCCAGGACGGTGCACCGAAATCGGGTAAAGAGGAGTCGACGGGCCGGCGTGTCAAATATTTCAAAGTGTCGGCAGGGGAATGGAAATTTATTTCCCCTGCTGACACTCGGAAAAATTTCCGCACCCAAAGCCTTTTCATTTTCTAAGTTCTGGCAGGGGAATGGAAATTTATTTCCCCTGAAAACACTTTGAAAAATTTCCGCACTCAAACGCCTTTCGTTTTCTAAGTTCCGGCAGGGGAATGGAAATTTATTTCCCCTGCTTTCCCTTGGCGCCTCGGTTGCACCCAGGGCGCCGGCACCCGCGTGGGGCAAAGAAAAACCTCCCAGCGGGCCCACCGGGTGGCGCCGCCGGTCGGCCCGGGCTTCAAATATTTCAAAGTGTCAGCAGGGGAAAAGAAAATTTATTTCCCCTGCTGGCACTCGGAAAAATTTCCGCACCCAAAGCCTTTTCATTTTCTAAGTGCCGGCAGGGGAATGGAAATTTATTTCCCCTGCTGGCACTCGGAAAAATTTCCGCACCCAAAGCCTTTTCATTTTCTAAGTGCCGGCAGGGGAATGGAAATTTATTTCCCCTGAAAACACTTTGAAAAATTTTCGCACTCAAACGCCTTTCTTTTTCTAAGTGCCGGCAGGGGAATGGAAATTTATTTCCCCTGCTGGCACTCGGAAAAATTTCCGCACCCAAAGCCTTTTCATTT
>JAUCMP010000132.1:0-5000 GCA_030770545.1 Macropodus opercularis
GCGATGAGCTGTGTGGGCAGGAAGGCGTGTGAGCAGCGGGGCCAAGGCAGAACTAATGGGGGACCCAGGGCAGCAGTAATAAAAACTACAAAGTCCCATCCACCATACTTCTGGAGGATGGGGCCTTTTTTTCTTTTCTTTTTTTTTTTGGAGAAGATTATCAGGTGTAATCATTACAGTCGGGGCGGGGGGCCAAGGCAGAACTAATGGGGACCCAGGGCAGCAGTAATAAAAAACTACAAAGTCCCATCCACCATACTTCTGGAGGATGGGGCCTTTTTTTCTTTTCTTTTTTTTTTTGGAGAAGATTATCAGGTGTAATCATTACAGTCGGGGCGGGGGCCAAGGCAGAACTAATGGGGACCCAGGGCAGCAGTAATAAAAACTACAAAGTCCCATCCACCATACTTCTGGAGGATGGGGCCTTTTTTCTTTTCTTTTTTTTTGGCGAGAAGATTATCAGGTGTAATCATAACAGTAATTATAACAGGTAATAAAAGGAAGGGACCCCATCCACCAGACTTCTGGAGGATGGGCCTTTTTTTCTTTTCTTTTTTGGAGAAGATTATCAGGTGTAATCATTACAGTAATTATAACAGGTAATAAAAGGGACCCATCCACCAGACTGGCCTCCTTACGAGGTGGATGAGAGAAACTGGCGACAGAGAAGCCTTTTTCCACCCTAGCCCAGTACGTCACTAAGCTCCAGGCTTCTAGGCCCTCACAAACCTCGCCCCAATCCCCCGGTCCAGCTGCGTAGCACCAGTAGTACACATAACCCTAACCCCCCTCCTGGGCCTCAGTGAACCATATTGACCGAGGCAGGGACTCCGTGGGTCCCCCAACCCTAACCCCAAACCCCTCCTGGGCTCAGGGAAACATACTGACCAAGGCGGGACTCGGTGGGGCCCCCAAACCCTAACCCTAACCCTAACTCCTGCTGAGCATCGGGGAACCATATTGACCAAGGCGGGACTCGGTGGGGCCCCCCAACCCTAACCCTAACCCTAACTCCTCCTGGGCCTCGGGGGAACCATATTGATGACCCAGACCACGAAGCCCCACGTCCCTAGCCCCGGACGGAGCACCGAAGACGGGGAAGAGTTGGCCGGCGCAAGGGTGGAGAACCAACCCCCCGTAAGCCCCAAATCCTCGCCCAGGACAGGACACCGACGCTGGGCATAAGGTTGGCCACCATGGGGTGGGCCCGCGTGTCAAATTTATCAAAGCTCCTGCAGGGAAAGCGCTCCGGACAATGTGTTTCTGCCAAAAAAACACTTCTGAAAAGTTTCAGCACCGCACGCGTGTTTTGTGGAGAACCACCCCCCGCGTGCCCCGGCTCGAAGGCCCAGGACGGTGCACCGAAATCGGGTAAAGAGAAGTCGACGGGCCCGCAGGCATGCGTGTAGAATTCATCGAAATTACTGCAGGGAAAGCGCTCCGACAATGTTTTTCTGCCCAAAAAACACTTCTGACGATTTTCAGCACCGGACGCGTGTTTTGTGGAGAACCACCCCCCGCGTGCCCGGCTCGAAGGCCCAGGACGGTGCACCGAAATCGGGTAAAGAGAAGTCGACGGGGCCCCGCAGGCATGCGTGTCAAATTCATCGAAATTCCTGCAGGGAAAGCGCTCCGGACAATGTGTTTCTGCCCCCGAAACACTTCTGACGATTTTCAGCACCGGACGCGTGTTTTGTGGAGAACCACCCCCCGCGTGCCCGGCTCGACGGCCCAGGACGGTGCACCGAAATCGGGTAAAGAGGAGTCGACGGGCCGGCGTGTCAAATATTTCAAAGTTGCTGCAGGGAAAGCGCTCCGGACAATGTTTTTCTGCCCAAAAAACACTTCTGACGATTTTCAGCACAGGACGCGTGTTTTGTGGAGAACCACCCCCCGCTGCCCGGCTCGAAGGCCCAGGACGGTGCAACCGAAATCGGGTAAAGAGAAGTCGACGGGCCCGCAGGCATGCGTGGTCAAATTCATCGAAATTCCTGCAGGGAAAGTGCTCCGAATAATGTGTTTCTGCCCCCGAAACACTTCTGAAAAGTTTCAGCACCGCACGCGTGTTTTGTGGAGAACCACCCCCCGCGTGCCCGGCTCGAAGGCCCAGGACGGTGCAACCGAAAATCGGGTAAAGAGAAGTCGACGGGCCGGCGTGTCAAATATTTCAAAGTTGCTGCAGGGAAAGCGCTCCGGACAATGTTTTTCTGCCCAAAAAACACTTCTGACGATTTTCAGCACCGGGCGCGTGTTTTGTGGAGAACCACCCCCCGCGTGCCCGGCTCGAAGGCCCAGGACGGTGCACCGAAATCGGGTAAAGAGAAGTCGACGGGCCCGCAGGCATGCGTGTAGAATTCATCGAAATCCTGCAGGGAAAGCGCTCCGAATAATGTGTTTCTGCCCCCGAAACACTTCTGAAAAGTTTCAGCACCGGACGCGTGTTTTGTGGAGAACCACCCCCCGCGTGCCCGGCTCGAAGGCCCAGGACGGTGCACCGAAATCGGGTAAAGAGAAGTCGACGGGCCGGCGTGTCAAATATTTCAAAGTTGCTGCAGGGAAAGCGCTCCGGACAATGTTTTTCTGCCCAAAAAACACTTCTGACGATTTTCAGCACCGGGCGCGTGTTTTGTGGAGAACCACCCCCCGCGTGCCCGGCTCGAAGGCCCAGGACGGTGCACCGAAATCGGGTAAAGAGAAGTCGACGGGCCCGCAGGCATGCGTGTAGAATTCATCGAAATTCCTGCAGGTAAAGCGCTCCGGACAATGTGTTTCTGCCCAAAAAACACTTCTGACGAGTTTCAGCACCGCACGCGTGTTTTGTGGAGAACCACCCCCCGCGTGCCCGGCTCGACGGCCCAGGACGGTGCACCGAAATCGGGTAAAGAGGAGTCTGACGGGCCGGCGTGTCAAATATTTCAAAGTTGCTGCAGGGAAAGCGCTCCGGACAATGTTTTTCTGCCAAAAAAACACTTCTGACGATTTTCAGCACCGGGCGCGTGTTTTGTGGAGAACCACCCCCCCGCGTGCCCGGCTCGACGGCCCAGGACGGTGCACCGAAATCGGGTAAAGAGAAGTCGACGGGCCCGCAGGCATGCGTGTAGAATTCATCGAAATTCCTGCAGGTAAAGCGCTCCGGACAATGTGTTTCTGCCCAAAAAACACTTCTGACGAGTTTCAGCACCGCACGCGTGTTTTGTGGAGAACCACCCCCCGCGTGCTTGGCTCGAAGGCCCAGGACGGTGCAACCGAAATCGGGTAAAGAGAAGTCGACGGGCCCGCAGGCATGCGTGTAGAATTCATCGAAATTCCTGCAGGTAAAGCGCTCCGGACAATGTGTTTCTGCCCAAAAAACACTTCTGACGATTTTCAGCACCGGACGCGTGTTTTGTGGAGAACCACCCCCCGCGTGCCCGGCTCGAAGGCCCAGGACGGTGCACCCGAAATCGGTAAAGAGAAGTCGACGGGCCCGCAGGCATGCGTGTAGAATTCATCGAAATTCCTGCAGGTAAAGCGCTCCGGATAATGTGTTTAGTCCCAAAAAACACTTCTGAAAAGTTTCAGCACCGGACGCGTGTTTTGTGGAGAACCACCCCCCGCGTGCCCGGCTCGAAGGCCCAGGGACGGTGCACCGAAATCGGGTAAAGAGGAGTCGACGGGCCGGCGTGTCAAATATTTCAAAGTGTCGGCAGGGGAATGGAAATTTATTTCCCCTGCTGACACTCGGAAAAATTTCCGCACCCAAAGCCTTTTCATTTTCTAAGTTCTGGCAGGGGAATGGAAATTTATTTCCCCTGAAAACACTTTGAAAAATTTCCGCACTCAAACGCCTTTCGTTTTCTAAGTTCCGGCAGGGGAATGGAAATTTATTTCCCCTGCTTTCCCTTGGCGCCTCGGTTGCACCCAGGGCGCCGGCACCCGCGTGGGGCAAAGAAAAACCTCCCAGCGGGCCCACCGGGTGGCGCCGCCGGTCGGCCGGGCTTCAAATATTTCAAAGTGTCAGCAGGGAAAAGAAAATTTATTTCCCCTGCTGGCACTCGGAAAAATTTCCGCACCCAAAGCCTTTTCATTTTCTAAGTGCCGGCAGGGGAATGGAAATTTATTTCCCCTGCTGGCACTCGGAAAAATTTCCGCACCCAAAGCCTTTTCATTTTCTAAGTGCCGGCAGGGGAATGGAAATTTATTTCCCCTGAAAACACTTTGAAAAATTTTCGCACTCAAACGCCTTTCTTTTTCTAAGTGCCGGCAGGGGAATGGAAATTTATTTCCCCTGCTGGCACTCGGAAAAATTTCCGCACCCAAAGCCTTTTCATTTTCTAAGTGCCGGCAGGGGAATGGAAATTTATTTCCCCTGCTGGCACTCGGAAAAATTTCCGCACCCAAAGCCTTTTCATTTTCTAAGTGCCGGCAGGGGAATGGAAATTTATTTCCCCTGCTGGCACTCGGAAAAATTTCCGCACCCAAAGCCTTTTCATTTTCTAAGTGCCGGCAGGGGAATGGAAATTTATTTCCCCTGCTGGCACTCGGAAAAATTTCCGCACCCAAAGCCTTTTCATTTTCTAAGTGCCGGCAGGGGAATGGAAATTTATTTCCCCTGCTGGCACTCGGAAAAATTTCCGCACCCAAAGCCTTTTCATTTTCTAAGTGCCGGCAGGGGAATGGAAATTTATTTCCCCTGCTGGCACTCGGAAAAATTTTCGCACTCAAACGCCTTTCTTTTTCTAAGTGCCGGCAGGGGAATGGAAATTTATTTCCCCTGCTGGCACTCGGAAAAATTTCCGCACCCAAAGCCTTTTCATTTTCTAAGTGCCGGCAGGGGAATGGAAATTTATTTCCCCTGCTGGCACTCGGAAAAATTTCCGCACCCAAAGCCTTTTCATTTTCTAAGTGCCGGCAGGGGAATGGAAATTTATTTCCCCTGCTGGCACTCGGAAAAATTTTCGCACTCAAACGCCTTTCTTTTTCTAAGTGCCGGCAGGGGAATGGAAATTTATTTCCCCTGC
>JAUCMP010000132.1:15000-17500 GCA_030770545.1 Macropodus opercularis
CAAATTTATCAAAGCTCCTGCAGGGAAAGCGCTCCGGACAATGTGTTTCTGCCCAAAAAACACTTCTGAAAAGTTTCAGCACCGCACGCGTGTTTTGTGGAGAACCACCCCCCGCGTGCCCGGCTCGAAGGCCCAGGACGGTGCACCGAAATCGGGTAAAGAGAAGTCGACGGGCCCGCAGGCATGCGTGTAGAATTCATCGAAATTACTGCAGGGAAAGCGCTCCGGACAATGTTTTTCTGCCCAAAAAACACTTCTGACGATTTTCAGCACCGGACGCGTGTTTTGTGGAGAACCACCCCCCGCGTGCCCGGCTCGAAGGCCCAGGACGGTGCACCGAAATCGGGTAAAGAGAAGTCGACGGGCCCGCAGGCATGCGTGTCAAATTCATCGAAATTCCTGCAGGGAAAGCGCTCCGGACAATGTGTTTCTGCCCCCGAAACACTTCTGACGATTTTCAGCACCGGACGCGTGTTTTGTGGAGAACCACCCCCCGCGTGCCCGGCTCGACGGCCCAGGACGGTGCACCGAAATCGGGTAAAGAGGAGTCGACGGGCCGGCGTGTCAAATATTTCAAAGTTGCTGCAGGGAAAGCGCTCCGGACAATGTTTTTCTGCCCAAAAAACACTTCTGACGATTTTCAGCACCGGACGCGTGTTTTGTGGAGAACCACCCCCCGCGTGCCCGGCTCGAAGGCCCAGGACGGTGCACCGAAATCGGGTAAAGAGAAGTCGACGGGCCCGCAGGCATGCGTGTCAAATTCATCGAAATTCCTGCAGGGAAAGTGCTCCGAATAATGTGTTTCTGCCCCCGAAACACTTCTGAAAAGTTTCAGCACCGCACGCGTGTTTTGTGGAGAACCACCCCCCGCGTGCCCGGCTCGAAGGCCCAGGACGGTGCACCGAAATCGGGTAAAGAGAAGTCGACGGGCCGGCGTGTCAAATATTTCAAAGTTGCTGCAGGGAAAGCGCTCCGGACAATGTTTTTCTGCCCAAAAAACACTTCTGACGATTTTCAGCACCGGGCGCGTGTTTTGTGGAGAACCACCCCCCGCGTGCCCGGCTCGAAGGCCCAGGACGGTGCACCGAAATCGGGTAAAGAGAAGTCGACGGGCCCGCAGGCATGCGTGTAGAATTCATCGAAATTCCTGCAGGGAAAGCGCTCCGAATAATGTGTTTCTGCCCCCGAAACACTTCTGAAAAGTTTCAGCACCGGACGCGTGTTTTGTGGAGAACCACCCCCCGCGTGCCCGGCTCGAAGGCCCAGGACGGTGCACCGAAATCGGGTAAAGAGAAGTCGACGGGCCGGCGTGTCAAATATTTCAAAGTTGCTGCAGGGAAAGCGCTCCGGACAATGTTTTTCTGCCCAAAAAACACTTCTGACGATTTTCAGCACCGGGCGCGTGTTTTGTGGAGAACCACCCCCCGCGTGCCCGGCTCGAAGGCCCAGGACGGTGCACCGAAATCGGGTAAAGAGAAGTCGACGGGCCCGCAGGCATGCGTGTAGAATTCATCGAAATTCCTGCAGGTAAAGCGCTCCGGACAATGTGTTTCTGCCCAAAAAACACTTCTGACGAGTTTCAGCACCGCACGCGTGTTTTGTGGAGAACCACCCCCCGCGTGCCCGGCTCGACGGCCCAGGACGGTGCACCGAAATCGGGTAAAGAGGAGTCGACGGGCCGGCGTGTCAAATATTTCAAAGTTGCTGCAGGGAAAGCGCTCCGGACAATGTTTTTCTGCCCAAAAAACACTTCTGACGATTTTCAGCACCGGGCGCGTGTTTTGTGGAGAACCACCCCCCGCGTGCCCGGCTCGACGGCCCAGGACGGTGCACCGAAATCGGGTAAAGAGAAGTCGACGGGCCCGCAGGCATGCGTGTAGAATTCATCGAAATTCCTGCAGGTAAAGCGCTCCGGACAATGTGTTTCTGCCCAAAAAACACTTCTGACGAGTTTCAGCACCGCACGCGTGTTTTGTGGAGAACCACCCCCCGCGTGCTTGGCTCGAAGGCCCAGGACGGTGCACCGAAATCGGGTAAAGAGAAGTCGACGGGCCCGCAGGCATGCGTGTAGAATTCATCGAAATTCCTGCAGGTAAAGCGCTCCGGACAATGTGTTTCTGCCCAAAAAACACTTCTGACGATTTTCAGCACCGGACGCGTGTTTTGTGGAGAACCACCCCCCGCGTGCCCGGCTCGAAGGCCCAGGACGGTGCACCGAAATCGGGTAAAGAGAAGTCGACGGGCCAATTCATCGAAATTCCTGCAGGTAAAGCGCTCCGGATAATGTGTTTAGTCCCAAAAAACACTTCTGAAAAGTTTCAGCACCGGACGCGTGTTTTGTGGAGAACCACCCCCCGCGTGCCCGGCTCGAAGGCCCAGGACGGTGCACCGAAATCGGGTAAAGAGGAGTCGACGGGCCGGCGTGTCAAATATTTCAAAGTGTCGGCAGGGGAATGGAAATTTATTTCCCCTGCTGACACTCGGAAAAATTTCCGCACCC
>JAUCMP010000132.1:27500-31401 GCA_030770545.1 Macropodus opercularis
GCCAAGGCAGAACTAATGGGGACCCAGGGCAGCAGTAATAAAAACTACAAAGTCCCATCCACCATACTTCTGGAGGATGGGGCCTTTTTTCTTTTCTTTTTTTTTGGGAGAAGATTATCAGGTGTAATCATAACAGTAATTATAACAGGTAATAAAAGGAAGGGACCCATCCACCAGACTTCTGGAGGATGGGCCTTTTTTTCTTTTCTTTTTTGGAGAAGATTATCAGGTGTAATCATTACAGTAATTATAACAGGTAATAAAAGGGACCCATCCACCAGACTGGCCTCCTTACGAGGTGGATGAGAGAAACTGGCGACAGAGAAGCCTTTTTCCACCCTAGCCCAGTACGTCACTAAGCTCCAGGCTTCTAGGCCCTCACAAACCTCGGCCCCAATCCCCCGGTCCAGCTGCGTAGCACCAGTAGTACACATAACCCTAACCCCCCTCCTGGGCCTCAGTGAACCATATTGACCGAGGCAGGACTCCGTGGGTCCCCCAACCCTAACCCCAAACCTCCTGGGCCTCAGGGAAACATACTGACCAAGGCGGGACTCGGTGGGGCCCCAAACCCTAACCCTAACCCTAACTCCTGCTGAGCATCGGGGAACCATATTGACCAAGGCGGGACTCGGTGGGGCCCCCAACCCTAACCCTAACCCTAACTCCTCCTGGGCCTCGGGGGAACCATATTGATGACCCAGACCACGAAGCCCCACGTCCTAGCCCCGGACGGAGCACCGAAGACGGGGAAGAGTTGGCCGGCGCAAGGGTGGAGAACCAACCCCCCGTAAGCCCCAAATCCTCGCCCAGGACAGGACACCGACGCTGGGCATAAGGTTGGCCACCATGGGGTGGGCCCGCGTGTCAAATTTATCAAAGCTCCTGCAGGGAAAGCGCTCCGGACAATGTGTTTCTGCCCAAAAAACACTTCTGAAAAGTTTCAGCACCGCACGCGTGTTTTGTGGAGAACCACCCCCCGCGTGCCCGGCTCGAAGGCCCAGGACGGTGCACCGAAATCGGGTAAAGAGAAGTCGACGGGCCCGCAGGCATGCGTGTAGAATTCATCGAAATTACTGCAGGGAAAGCGCTCCGGACAATGTTTTTCTGCCCAAAAAACACTTCTGACGATTTTCAGCACCGGACGCGTGTTTTGTGGAGAACCACCCCCCGCGTGCCCGGCTCGAAGGCCCAGGACGGTGCACCGAAATCGGGTAAAGAGAAGTCGACGGGCCCGCAGGCATGCGTGTCAAATTCATCGAAATTCCTGCAGGGAAAGCGCTCCGGACAATGTGTTTCTGCCCCCGAAACACTTCTGACGATTTTCAGCACCGGACGCGTGTTTTGTGGAGAACCACCCCCCGCGTGCCCGGCTCGACGGCCCAGGACGGTGCACCGAAATCGGGTAAAGAGGAGTCGACGGGCCGGCGTGTCAAATATTTCAAAGTTGCTGCAGGGAAAGCGCTCCGGACAATGTTTTTCTGCCCAAAAAACACTTCTGACGATTTTCAGCACCGGACGCGTGTTTTGTGGAGAACCACCCCCCGCGTGCCCGGCTCGAAGGCCCAGGACGGTGCACCGAAATCGGGTAAAGAGAAGTCGACGGGCCCGCAGGCATGCGTGTCAAATTCATCGAAATTCCTGCAGGGAAAGTGCTCCGAATAATGTGTTTCTGCCCCCGAAACACTTCTGAAAAGTTTCAGCACCGCACGCGTGTTTTGTGGAGAACCACCCCCCGCGTGCCCGGCTCGAAGGCCCAGGACGGTGCACCGAAATCGGGTAAAGAGAAGTCGACGGGCCGGCGTGTCAAATATTTCAAAGTTGCTGCAGGGAAAGCGCTCCGGACAATGTTTTTCTGCCCAAAAAACACTTCTGACGATTTTCAGCACCGGGCGCGTGTTTTGTGGAGAACCACCCCCCGCGTGCCCGGCTCGAAGGCCCAGGACGGTGCACCGAAATCGGGTAAAGAGAAGTCGACGGGCCCGCAGGCATGCGTGTAGAATTCATCGAAATTCCTGCAGGGAAAGCGCTCCGAATAATGTGTTTCTGCCCCCGAAACACTTCTGAAAAGTTTCAGCACCGGACGCGTGTTTTGTGGAGAACCACCCCCCGCGTGCCCGGCTCGAAGGCCCAGGACGGTGCACCGAAATCGGGTAAAGAGAAGTCGACGGGCCGGCGTGTCAAATATTTCAAAGTTGCTGCAGGGAAAGCGCTCCGGACAATGTTTTTCTGCCCAAAAAACACTTCTGACGATTTTCAGCACCGGGCGCGTGTTTTGTGGAGAACCACCCCCCGCGTGCCCGGCTCGAAGGCCCAGGACGGTGCACCGAAATCGGGTAAAGAGAAGTCGACGGGCCCGCAGGCATGCGTGTAGAATTCATCGAAATTCCTGCAGGTAAAGCGCTCCGGACAATGTGTTTCTGCCCAAAAAACACTTCTGACGAGTTTCAGCACCGCACGCGTGTTTTGTGGAGAACCACCCCCCGCGTGCCCGGCTCGACGGCCCAGGACGGTGCACCGAAATCGGGTAAAGAGGAGTCGACGGGCCGGCGTGTCAAATATTTCAAAGTTGCTGCAGGGAAAGCGCTCCGGACAATGTTTTTCTGCCCAAAAAACACTTCTGACGATTTTCAGCACCGGGCGCGTGTTTTGTGGAGAACCACCCCCCGCGTGCCCGGCTCGACGGCCCAGGACGGTGCACCGAAATCGGGTAAAGAGAAGTCGACGGGCCCGCAGGCATGCGTGTAGAATTCATCGAAATTCCTGCAGGTAAAGCGCTCCGGACAATGTGTTTCTGCCCAAAAAACACTTCTGACGAGTTTCAGCACCGCACGCGTGTTTTGTGGAGAACCACCCCCCGCGTGCTTGGCTCGAAGGCCCAGGACGGTGCACCGAAATCGGGTAAAGAGAAGTCGACGGGCCCGCAGGCATGCGTGTAGAATTCATCGAAATTCCTGCAGGTAAAGCGCTCCGGACAATGTGTTTCTGCCCAAAAAACACTTCTGACGATTTTCAGCACCGGACGCGTGTTTTGTGGAGAACCACCCCCCGCGTGCCCGGCTCGAAGGCCCAGGACGGTGCACCGAAATCGGGTAAAGAGAAGTCGACGGGCCCGCAGGCATGCGTGTAGAATTCATCGAAATTCCTGCAGGTAAAGCGCTCCGGATAATGTGTTTAGTCCCAAAAAACACTTCTGAAAAGTTTCAGCACCGGACGCGTGTTTTGTGGAGAACCACCCCCCGCGTGCCCGGCTCGAAGGCCCAGGACGGTGCACCGAAATCGGGTAAAGAGGAGTCGACGGGCCGGCGTGTCAAATATTTCAAAGTGTCGGCAGGGGAATGGAAATTTATTTCCCCTGCTGACACTCGGAAAAATTTCCGCACCCAAAGCCTTTTCATTTTCTAAGTTCTGGCAGGGGAATGGAAATTTATTTCCCCTGAAAACACTTTGAAAAATTTCCGCACTCAAACGCCTTTCGTTTTCTAAGTTCCGGCAGGGGAATGGAAATTTATTTCCCCTGCTTTCCCTTGGCGCCTCGGTTGCACCCAGGGCGCCGGCACCCGCGTGGGGCAAAGAAAAACCTCCCAGCGGGCCCACCGGGTGGCGCCGCCGGTCGGCCCGGGCTTCAAATATTTCAAAGTGTCAGCAGGGGAAAAGAAAATTTATTTCCCCTGCTGGCACTCGGAAAAATTTCCGCACCCAAAGCCTTTTCATTTTCTAAGTGCCGGCAGGGGAATGGAAATTTATTTCCCCTGCTGGCACTCGGAAAAATTTCCGCACCCAAAGCCTTTTCATTTTCTAAGTGCCGGCAGGGGAATGGAAATTTATTTCCCCTGCTGGCACTCGGAAAAATTTTCGCACTCAAACGCCTTTCTTTTTCTAAGTGCCGGCAGGGGAATGG
>JAUCMP010000133.1:5000-7500 GCA_030770545.1 Macropodus opercularis
GTAATCATTACAGTCGGGGCGGGGGCCAAGGCAGAACTAATGGGGACCCAGGGCAGCAGTAATAAAAACTACAAAGTCCCATCCACCATACTTCTGGAGGATGGGGCCTTTTTTCTTTTCTTTTTTTTTTTTTTTTGGAGAAGATTATCAGGTGTAATCATAACAGTAATTATAACAGGTAATAAAGGGACCCATCCACCAGACTTCTGGAGGATGGGCCTTTTTTTCTTTTCTTTTTTGGAGAAGATTATCAGGTGTAATCATTACAGTAATTATAACAGGTAATAAAAGGGACCCATCCACCAGACTTCTGGAGGATGGGCCTTTTTTTCTTTTCTTTTTGGAGAAGATTATCAGGTGTAATCATTACAGTAATTATAACAGGTAATAAAAGGGACCCATCCACCAGACTGGCCTCCTTACGAGGTGATGAGAGAAACTGGCGACAGAGAAGCCTTTTTCCACCCTAGCCCAGTACGTCACTAAGCTCCAGGCTTCTAGGCCCTCACAAACCTCGGCCCCAATCCCCCGGTCCAGCTGCGTAGCACCAGTAGTACACATAACCCTAACCCCCCTCCTGGGCCTCAGTGAACCATATTGACCGAGGCAGGACTCCGTGGGTCCCCCAACCCTAACCCCAAACCCTCCTGGGCCTCAGGGAAACATACTGACCAAGGCGGGACTCGGTGGGGCCCCAAACCCTAACCCTAACCCTAACTCCTGCTGAGCATCGGGGAACCATATTGACCAAGGCGGGACTCGGTGGGGCCCCCAACCCTAACCCTAACCCTAACTCCTCCTGGGCCTCGGGGAACCATATTGATGACCCAGACCACGAAGCCCCACGTCCTAGCCCCGGACGGAGCACCGAAGACGGGAAGAGTTGGCCGGCGCAAGGGTGGAGAACCAACCCCCCGTAAGCCCCAAATCCTCGCCCAGGACAGGACACCGACGCTGGGCATAAGGTTGGCCACCATGGGGTGGGCCCGCGTGTCAAATTTATCAAAGCTCCTGCAGGGAAAGCGCTCCAGACAATGTGTTTCTGCCCCCGAAACACTTCTGAAAAGTTTCAGCACCGCACGCGTGTTTTGTGGAGAACCACCCCCCGCGTGCCCGGCTCGACGGCCCAGGACGGTGCACCGAAATCGGGTAAAGAGAAGTCGACGGGCCCGCAGGCATGCGTGTAGAATTCATCGAAATTCCTGCAGGTAAAGCGCTCCGGACAATGTGTTTCTGCCCAAAAAACACTTCTGACGATTTTCAGCACCGGACGCGTGTTTTGTGGAGAACCACCCCCCGCGTGCCCGGCTCGAAGGCCCAGGACGGTGCACCGAAATCGGGTAAAGAGAAGTCGACGGGCCCGCAGGCATGCGTGTAGAATTCATCGAAATTTCTGCAGGTAAAGCGCTCCGGATAATGTGTTTAGTCCCAAAAAACACTTCTGAAAAGTTTCAGCACCGGACGCGTGTTTTGTGGAGAACCACCCCCCGCGTGCCCGGCTCGACGGCCCAGGACGGTGCACCGAAATCGGGTAAAGAGAAGTCGACGGGCCCGCAGGCATGCGTGTCAAATTCATCGAAATTCCTGCAGGGAAAGCGCTCCGGACAATGTTTTTCTGCCCAAAAAACACTTCTGACGATTTTCAGCACCGGACGCGTGTTTTGTGGAGAACCACCCCCCGCGTGCCCGGCTCGAAGGCCCAGGACGGTGCAACCGAAATCGGGTAAAGAGAAGTCGACGGGCCCGCAGGCATGCGTGTAGAATTCATCGAAATTTCTGCAGGTAAAGCGCTCCGGATAATGTGTTTAGTCCAAAAAACACTTCTGAAAAGTTTCAGCACCGGACGCGTGTTTTGTGGAGAACCACCCCCGCGTGCCCGGCTCGACGGCCCAGGACGGTGCACCGAAATCGGGTAAAGAGAAGTCGACGGGCCCGCAGGCATGCGTGTAGAATTCATCGAAATTTCTGCAGGTAAAGCGCTCCGGATAATGTGTTTAGTCCCAAAAAACACTTCTGAAAAGTTTCAGCACCGGACGCGTGTTTTGTGGAGAACCACCCCCCGCGTGCCCGGCTCGACGGCCCAGGACGGTGCACCGAAATCGGGTAAAGAGGAGTCGCCGGGCCGGCGTGTCAAATATTTCAAAGTTGCTGCAGGGAAAGCGCTCCGGACAATGTGTTTCTGCCCAAAAAACACTTCTGACGATTTTCAGCACCGGACGCGTGTTTTGTGGAGAACCACCCCCGCGTGCCCGGCTCGAAGGCCCAGGACGGTGCACCGAAATCGGGTAAAGAGGAGTCGACGGGCCGGCGTGTCAAATATTTCAAAGTGTCGGCAGGGGAATGGAAATTTATTTCCCCTGCTGACACTCGGAAAATTTCCGCACCCAAAGCCTTTTCATTTTCTAAGTTCTGGCAGGGAATGGAAATTTATTTCCCCTGAAAACACTTTGAAAAATTTCCGCACTCAAACGCCTTTCGTTTTCTAAGTTCCGGCAGGGGA
>JAUCMP010000133.1:17500-20000 GCA_030770545.1 Macropodus opercularis
GCCTTTTTTCTTTTCTTTTTTTTTTTTGGAGAAGATTATCAGGTGTAATCATTACAGTCGGGGCGGGGGCCAAGGCAGAACTAATGGGACCCAGGGCAGCAGTAATAAAACTACAAAGTCCCATCCACCATACTTCTGGAGGATGGGGCCTTTTTTCTTTTCTTTTTTTTTTTTTTTTTGGAGAAGATTATCAGGTGTAATCATAACAGTAATTATAACAGGTAATAAAAGGGACCCATCCACCAGACTTCTGGAGGATGGGCCTTTTTTTCTTTTCTTTTTTGGAGAAGATTATCAGGTGTAATCATTACAGTAATTATAACAGGTAATAAAAGGGACCCATCCACCAGACTTCTGGAGGATGGGCCTTTTTTTCTTTTCTTTTTTGGAGAAGATTATCAGGTGTAATCATTACAGTAATTATAACAGGTAATAAAAGGGACCCATCCACCAGACTGGCCTCCTTACGAGGTGGATGAGAGAAACTGGCGACAGAGAAGCCTTTTTCCACCCTAGCCCAGTACGTCACTAAGCTCCAGGCTTCTAGGCCCTCACAAACCTCGGCCCCAATCCCCCGGTCCAGCTGCGTAGCACCAGTAGTACACATAACCCTAACCCCCCTCCTGGGCCTCAGTGAACCATATTGACCGAGGCAGGACTCCGTGGGTCCCCCAACCCTAACCCCAAACCCTCCTGGGCCTCAGGGAAACATACTGACCAAGGCGGGACTCGGTGGGGCCCCAAACCCTAACCCTAACCCTAACTCCTGCTGAGCATCGGGGAACCATATTGACCAAGGCGGGACTCGGTGGGGCCCCCAACCCTAACCCTAACCCTAACTCCTCCTGGGCCTCGGGGGAACCATATTGATGACCCAGACCACGAAGCCCCACGTCCTAGCCCCGGACGGAGCACCGAAGACGGGGAAGAGTTGGCCGGCGCAAGGGTGGAGAACCAACCCCCCGTAAGCCCCAAATCCTCGCCCAGGACAGGACACCGACGCTGGGCATAAGGTTGGCCACCATGGGGTGGGCCCGCGTGTCAAATTTATCAAAGCTCCTGCAGGGAAAGCGCTCCAGACAATGTGTTTCTGCCCCCGAAACACTTCTGAAAAGTTTCAGCACCGCACGCGTGTTTTGTGGAGAACCACCCCCCGCGTGCCCGGCTCGACGGCCCAGGACGGTGCACCGAAATCGGGTAAAGAGAAGTCGACGGGCCCGCAGGCATGCGTGTAGAATTCATCGAAATTCCTGCAGGTAAAGCGCTCCGGACAATGTGTTTCTGCCCAAAAAACACTTCTGACGATTTTCAGCACCGGACGCGTGTTTTGTGGAGAACCACCCCCCGCGTGCCCGGCTCGAAGGCCCAGGACGGTGCACCGAAATCGGGTAAAGAGAAGTCGACGGGCCCGCAGGCATGCGTGTAGAATTCATCGAAATTTCTGCAGGTAAAGCGCTCCGGATAATGTGTTTAGTCCCAAAAAACACTTCTGAAAAGTTTCAGCACCGGACGCGTGTTTTGTGGAGAACCACCCCCCGCGTGCCCGGCTCGACGGCCCAGGACGGTGCACCGAAATCGGGTAAAGAGAAGTCGACGGGCCCGCAGGCATGCGTGTCAAATTCATCGAAATTCCTGCAGGGAAAGCGCTCCGGACAATGTTTTTCTGCCCAAAAAACACTTCTGACGATTTTCAGCACCGGACGCGTGTTTTGTGGAGAACCACCCCCCGCGTGCCCGGCTCGAAGGCCCAGGACGGTGCACCGAAATCGGGTAAAGAGAAGTCGACGGGCCCGCAGGCATGCGTGTAGAATTCATCGAAATTTCTGCAGGTAAAGCGCTCCGGATAATGTGTTTAGTCCCAAAAAACACTTCTGAAAAGTTTCAGCACCGGACGCGTGTTTTGTGGAGAACCACCCCCCGCGTGCCCGGCTCGACGGCCCAGGACGGTGCACCGAAATCGGGTAAAGAGAAGTCGACGGGCCCGCAGGCATGCGTGTAGAATTCATCGAAATTTCTGCAGGTAAAGCGCTCCGGATAATGTGTTTAGTCCCAAAAAACACTTCTGAAAAGTTTCAGCACCGGACGCGTGTTTCTGTGGAGAACCACCCCCCGCGTGCCCGGCTCGACGGCCCAGGACGGTGCACCGAAATCGGGTAAAGAGGAGTCGCCGGGCCGGCGTGTCAAATATTTCAAAGTTGCTGCAGGGAAAGCGCTCCGGACAATGTGTTTCTGCCCAAAAAACACTTCTGACGATTTTCAGCACCGGACGCGTGTTTTGTGGAGAACCACCCCCCGCGTGCCCGGCTCGAAGGCCCAGGACGGTGCACCGAAATCGGGTAAAGAGGAGTCGACGGGCCGGCGTGTCAAATATTTCAAAGTGTCGGCAGGGGAATGGAAATTTATTTCCCCTGCTGACACTCGGAAAAATTTCCGCACCCAAAGCCTTTTCATTTTCTAAGTTCTGGCAGGGGAATGGAAATTTATTTCCCCTGAAAACACT
>JAUCMP010000133.1:30000-33798 GCA_030770545.1 Macropodus opercularis
CGGGGGCCAAGGCAGAACTAATGGGGACCCAGGGCAGCAGTAATAAAAACTACAAAGTCCCATCCACCATACTTCTGGAGGATGGGGCCTTTTTTCTTTTCTTTTTTTTTTTTGGAGAAGATTATCAGGTGTAATCATTACAGTCGGGGCGGGGGCCAAGGCAGAACTAATGGGGGACCCAGGGCAGCAGTAATAAAAACTACAAAGTCCCATCCACCATACTTCTGGAGGATGGGGCCTTTTTTCTTTTCTTTTTTTTTTTTTTTTGGAGAAGATTATCAGGTGTAATCATAACAGTAATTATAACAGGTAATAAAAGGGACCCATCCACCAGACTTCTGGAGGATGGGCCTTTTTTTCTTTTCTTTTTTGGAGAAGATTATCAGGTGTAATCATTACAGTAATTATAACAGGTAATAAAAGGGACCCATCCACCAGACTTCTGGAGGATGGGCCTTTTTTTTCTTTTCTTTTTTGGAGAAGATTATCAGGTGTAATCATTACAGTAATTATAACAGGTAATAAAAGGGACCCATCCACCAGACTGGCCTCCTTACGAGGTGGATGAGAGAAACTGGCGACAGAGAAGCCTTTTTCCACCCTAGCCCAGTACGTCACTAAGCTCCAGGCTTCTAGGCCCTCACAAACCTCGGCCCCAATCCCCCGGTCCAGCTGCGTAGCACCAGTAGTACACATAACCCTAACCCCCCCTCCTGGGCCTCAGTGAACCATATTGACCGAGGCAGGACTCCGTGGGTCCCCCAACCCTAACCCCAAACCCTCCTGGGCCTCAGGGAAACATACTGACCAAGGCGGGACTCGGTGGGGCCCCCAAACCCTAACCCTAACCCTAACTCCTGCTGAGCATCGGGGAACCATATTGACCAAGGCGGGACTCGGTGGGGCCCCCAACCCTAACCCTAACCCTAACTCCTCCTGGGCCTCGGGGGAACCATATTGATGACCCAGACCACGAAGCCCCACGTCCTAGCCCCGGACGGAGCACCGAAGACGGGGAAGAGTTGGCCGGCGCAAGGGTGGAGAACCAACCCCCCGTAAGCCCCAAATCCTCGCCCAGGACAGGACACCGACGCTGGGCATAAGGTTGGCCACCATGGGGTGGGCCCGCGTGTCAAATTTATCAAAGCTCCTGCAGGGAAAGCGCTCCAGACAATGTGTTTCTGCCCCCGAAACACTTCTGAAAAGTTTCAGCACCGCACGCGTGTTTTGTGGAGAACCACCCCCCGCGTGCCCGGCTCGACGGCCCAGGACGGTGCACCGAAATCGGGTAAAGAGAAGTCGACGGGCCCGCAGGCATGCGTGTAGAATTCATCGAAATTCCTGCAGGTAAAGCGCTCCGGACAATGTGTTTCTGCCCAAAAAACACTTCTGACGATTTTCAGCACCGGACGCGTGTTTTGTGGAGAACCACCCCCCGCGTGCCCGGCTCGAAGGCCCAGGACGGTGCACCGAAATCGGGTAAAGAGAAGTCGACGGGCCCCGCAGGCATGCGTGTAGAATTCATCGAAATTTCTGCAGGTAAAGCGCTCCGGATAATGTGTTTAGTCCCAAAAAACACTTCTGAAAAGTTTCAGCACCGGACGCGTGTTTTGTGGAGAACCACCCCCCGCGTGCCCGGCTCGACGGCCCAGGACGGTGCACCGAAATCGGGTAAAGAGAAGTCGACGGGCCCGCAGGCATGCGTGTCAAATTCATCGAAATTCCTGCAGGGAAAGCGCTCCGGACAATGTTTTTCTGCCCAAAAAACACTTCTGACGATTTTCAGCACCGGACGCGTGTTTTGTGGAGAACCACCCCCCGCGTGCCCGGCTCGAAGGCCCAGGACGGTGCACCGAAATCGGGTAAAGAGAAGTCGACGGGCCCGCAGGCATGCGTGTAGAATTCATCGAAATTTCTGCAGGTAAAGCGCTCCGGATAATGTGTTTAGTCCCAAAAAACACTTCTGAAAAGTTTCAGCACCGGACGCGTGTTTTGTGGAGAACCACCCCCCGCGTGCCCGGCTCGACGGCCCAGGACGGTGCACCGAAATCGGGTAAAGAGAAGTCGACGGGCCCGCAGGCATGCGTGTAGAATTCATCGAAATTTCTGCAGGTAAAGCGCTCCGGATAATGTGTTTAGTCCCAAAAAACACTTCTGAAAAGTTTCAGCACCGGACGCGTGTTTTGTGGAGAACCACCCCCCGCGTGCCCGGCTCGACGGCCCAGGACGGTGCACCGAAATCGGGTAAAGAGGAGTCGCCGGGCCGGCGTGTCAAATATTTCAAAGTTGCTGCAGGGAAAGCGCTCCGGACAATGTGTTTCTGCCCAAAAAACACTTCTGACGATTTTCAGCACCGGACGCGTGTTTTGTGGAGAACCACCCCCCGCGTGCCCGGCTCGAAGGCCCAGGACGGTGCACCGAAATCGGGTAAAGAGGAGTCGACGGGCCGGCGTGTCAAATATTTCAAAGTGTCGGCAGGGGAATGGAAATTTATTTCCCCTGCTGACACTCGGAAAAATTTCCGCACCCAAAGCCTTTTCATTTTCTAAGTTCTGGCAGGGGAATGGAAATTTATTTCCCCTGAAAACACTTTGAAAAATTTCCGCACTCAAACGCCTTTCGTTTTCTAAGTTCCGGCAGGGGAATGGAAATTTATTTCCCCTGCTTTCCCTTGGCGCCTCGGTTGCACCCAGGGCGCCGGCACCCGCGTGGGGCAAAGAAAAACCTCCCAGCGGGCCCACCGGGTGGCGCCGCCGGTCGGCCCGGGCTTCAAATATTTCAAAGTGTCAGCAGGGGAAAAGAAAATTTATTTCCCCTGCTGGCACTCGGAAAAATTTCCGCACCCAAAGCCTTTTCATTTTCTAAGTGCCGGCAGCGGAATGGAAATTTATTTCCCCTGCTGGCACTCGGAAAAATTTCCGCACCCAAAGCCTTTTCATTTTCTAAGTGCCGGCAGGGGAATGGAAATTTATTTCCCCTGAAAACACTTTGAAAAATTTTCGCACTCAAACGCCTTTCGTTTTTCTAAGTGCCGGCAGGGGAATGGAAATTTATTTCCCCTGCTGGCACTCGGAAAAATTTCCGCACCCAAAGCCTTTTCATTTTCTAAGTGCCGGCAGGGGAATGGAAATTTATTTCCCCTGCTGGCACTCGGAAAAATTTTCGCACTCAAACGCCTTTCTTTTTCTAAGTGCCGGCAGGGGAATGGAAATTTATTTCCCCTGCTGGCACTCGGAAAAATTTCCGCACCCAAAGCCTTTTCATTTTCTAAGTGCCGGCAGGGGAATGGAAATTTATTTCCCCTGCTGGCACTCGGAAAAATTTCCGCACCCAAAGCCTTTTCATTTTCTAAGTGCCGGCAGGGGAATGGAAATTTATTTCCCCTGCTGGCACTCGGAAAAATTTTCGCACTCAAACGCCTTTCTTTTTCTAAGTGCCGGCAGGGGAATGGAAATTTATTTCCCCTGCTGGCACTCGGAAAAATTTCCGCACCCAAAGCCTTTTCATTTTCTAAGTGCCGGCAGGGGAATGGAAATTTTATTCCCCTGCTGGCACTCGGAAAAATTTCCGCACCCAAAGCCTTTTCATTTTCTAAGTGCCGGCAGGGGAATGGAAATTTATTTCCCCTGCTTTCCCTTGGCGCCTCGGTTGCACCCAGAACGCAGAAACACCCTCCGCACGAAATCAGAAACCCAGTTTTCGGAAACTGGGTCCTCCAGAGGAAGGCCGCGGCGAGGCGTCCGAGCGGACTGCCGACCCAGGTGCGCTGCGGGGCGGCCTTCCTCGACCCCTAGAGCC
>JAUCMP010000134.1:0-2500 GCA_030770545.1 Macropodus opercularis
GAAGGCCCAGGACGGTGCACCGAAATCGGGTAAAGAGAAGTCGACGGGCCCGCAGGCATGCGTGTAGAATTCATCGAAATTTCTGCAGGTAAAGCGCTCCGGATAATGTGTTTAGTCCCAAAAAACACTTCTGAAAAGTTTCAGCACCGGACGCGTGTTTTTGTGGAGAACCACCCCCCGCGTGCCCGGCTCGACGGCCCAGGACGGTGCACCGAAATCGGGTAAAGAGAAGTCGACGGGCCCGCAGGCATGCGTGTAGAATTCATCGAAATTTCTGCAGGTAAAGCGCTCCGGATAATGTGTTTAGTCCCAAAAAACACTTCTGAAAAGTTTCAGCACCGGACCGCGTGTTTTTGTGGAGAACCACCCCCCGCGTGCCCGGCTCGACGGCCCAGGACGGTGCACCGAAATCGGGTAAAGAGGAGTCCGCCGGGCCGGCGTGTCAAATATTTCAAAGTTGCTGCAGGGAAAGCGCTCCGGACAATGTGTTTCTGCCCAAAAAACACTTCTGACGATTTTCAGCACCGGACGCGTGTTTTGTGGAGAACCACCCCCCGCGTGCCCGGCTCGAAGGCCCAGGACGGTGCACCGAAATCGGGTAAAGAGGAGTCGACGGGCCGGCGTGTCAAATATTTCAAAAGTGTCGGCAGGGGAATGGAAATTTATTTCCCCTGCTGACACTCGGAAAAATTTCCGCACCCAAAGCCTTTTTCATTTTCTAAGTTCTGGCAGGGGAATGGAAATTTATTTCCCTGAAAACACTTTGAAAAAATTTCCGCACTCAAACGCCTTTCGTTTTCTAAGTTCCGGCAGGGGAATGGAAATTTATTTCCCCTGCTTTCCCTTGGCGCCTCGGTTGCACCCAGGGCGCCGGCACCCGCGTGGGGCAAAGAAAAAACCTCCCAGCGGGCCCACCGGGTGGCGCCGCCGGTCGGCCCGGGCTTCAAATATTTCAAAGTGTCAGCAGGGGAAAAGAAAATTTATTTCCCCTGCTGGCACTCGGAAAAATTTCCGCACCCAAAGCCTTTTCATTTTCTAAGTGCCGGCAGCGAATGGAAATTTATTTCCCCTGCTGGCACTCGGAAAAATTTCCGCACCCAAAGCCTTTTCATTTTCTAAGTGCCGGCAGGGGAATGGAAATTTATTTCCCCTGAAAACACTTTGAAAAATTTTCGCACTCAAACGCCTTTCGTTTTCTAAGTGCCGGCAGGGGAATGGAAATTTATTTCCCCTGCTGGCACTCGGAAAAATTTCCGCACCCAAAGCCTTTTCATTTTCTAAGTGCCGGCAGGGAATGGAAAATTTATTTCCCCTGCTGGCACTCGGAAAAATTTTCGCACTCAAACGCCTTTCTTTTTCTAAGTGCCGGCAGGGGAATGGAAATTTATTTCCCCTGCTGGCACTCGGAAAAATTTCCGCACCCAAAGCCTTTTCATTTTCTAAGTGCCGGCAGGGGAATGGAAATTTATTTCCCCTGCTGGCACTCGGAAAAATTTCCGCACCCAAAGCCTTTTCATTTTCTAAGTGCCGGCAGGGGAATGGAAATTTATTTCCCCTGCTGGCACTCGGAAAAATTTTCGCACTCAAACGCCTTTCTTTTTCTAAGTGCCGGCAGGGGAATGGAAATTTATTTCCCTGCTGGCACTCGGAAAAAATTTCCGCACCCAAAGCCTTTTCATTTTCTAAGTGCCGGCAGGGGAATGGAAATTTATTTCCCCTGCTGGCACTCGGAAAAAATTTCCGCACCCAAAGCCTTTTCATTTTCTAAGTGCCGGCAGGGGAATGGAAATTTATTTCCCCTGCTTTCCTTGGCGCCTCGGTTGCACCCAGAACGCAGAAACACCCTCCGCACGAAATCAGAAACCCAGTTTTCGGAAACTGGGTCCTCCAGAGGAAGGCCGCGGCGAGGCGTCCGAGCGGGACTGCCGACCCAGGTGCGCTGCGGGGCGGCCTTCCTCGACCCCTAGAGCCCGTCGAGAAGGCCGGTTCTCCACGCGAGGGGTTCAACGTCACCCGCTACCTCCGGACTACCCACCCCGCTGATCGATTGGCAATCCAGACCCCGCCACGGAGGGCCCCCGCCGGCCGGCTCTTGCCGGTGTTTCGGGCGGACGGTTCCTCCGACCCGCGGGTCGGTCTCCAGACCGACGAAAGGGCGATATGAGCGCGCGAGGCTGGCGAAGGGAGTTTGCCGCCGGCTCTACGAGAGCACCCGCTTACAGCACAGCACAGCACAGCACGGCAGCGGCGGGAGCTCCCCGGAGCCGCCCGCGTCTCCGCCCCGTATCCGGCCGAACCATTGCGGCGAGACCGAGACGCCCCGTCTGACCCAGCGGTCCTACACGGACCCCGCGGGCCCGGCCCGGCCCCTCCCCCGTCTCCGCGGGGGGGGAACAAGCCGGTCCGCCGCGGGACCTCCGCGAAACACGTTCCTCTTACCCTAGGTGCCTGGAAGTCACGCTCCCCCACACGCGTGGCGGAGAAGACGACCCGGAAGAGG
>JAUCMP010000135.1:0-29960 GCA_030770545.1 Macropodus opercularis
AGCATCAATTCATGTGTAAATAAGGTCATTACCTGAGCAAAAAGTATCTCGAGTCGCCTTCAGAGCTTCCTGTGTTTCATCATCATGTTTATTGACATGCTTCATAGCATTCAAGAATAGACTATAAAAACATGCACAGGAAGATGTTCATGGTCCTCCCTGAACTAATGGCATTTATTGCAATTGTCATCTTGCGGGTGATTACCAAGGTTCCATCACGTAGTACCTTGGTAATGGTTGCTGGTGGCTTGTTTGTATGTGTGGGGGAGGGAGAGCTGCTAAAAGCAGAGAACTTGACTCTCCTGGATGAATGAGAATCTTCACAGACTTGATTTACCATTCAATTCTTCATTCATGAATTTAATTCATTCTCACATTGGAATGTAGGGTCTTGCCCAGGTGTAAAAAGGTATGAATTAACACATCTAATTGCACGCAGCTTGCTCTCAGATGAGAGGTAATTCCTTTTGTACTGAGGTTGATAAAATCTCACTGCACATAGCCTACTACTTCAGTGCCCTCAAGAATTCTGTGGTGTACGAACCTCCTCTCCAAGAAAAGAAAATACAGAGAAGACTCACCACACAGCAGGCCTTGGAAATGATCCTGAGTGAAGTAAACCCTTGCGACTCAGATGGAGAAGACATAGAACTTCAGTCGGATTCAGACTCAGAGCTTTCTGATCTGTCTTCAGGTTAGGTTTCATTTCATATTATTTCCTATTTCATTTGAAACCAGTAAGTGGAAAACACCAAAAATGCAGAGTGGAGTGACATAAATCATTTGTCACCAATTGCATCACGTCCTACAACCCTCCTGGTCTACATATCACCGTTGATGAACGGCTTTTCCCGTCAAAGACTCGCTGCTGTTTCCTGCAGTATATTGCAATTAAATTTGACAAGTTTGGGATCAAGTTTTGGGTGGTTTGCGACCTAAAATCCAAGTACATTTGTAACGTCCTCCCATATCTTGGCAAGGACCCTAGTCGTCCCAGTGGAGAGAGACTGTCTGAAAATGTAGTGATGACGCTGATGGAACCATTCCTAGACAAGGGCAGAAATGTTACCACGGACAATTTCTTCACATCGCTGTCACTTGCGCATAAAGTTCTTAGCCGGAAAACTACGTACTACGCAGACGCCGTATGCGCCCAAACGGAAGAAGACCGTCTACATTCTTAGCAGCATGCACAGCGTGATTCAGACTGATGATACCACCAAAAGGAAGCCAAACACTGTCACCCTTTACAACACCACAAAGTGCGGCGTGGATGTGATGGACCAGATGGTGCGGGAGTACACTGTCCGCACAGGGACACAGTTGCCGTGTCCTATAACATGATTGACATGGCAGCACTGAATGCACATGTGCTGTATCAAGCAGGCAACGGAAAGACAGGAGGACTTCCTGGTGGAGCTTGCAAGAGAGTTGGCTAACTCTCATATGTGTGCGAAGAAGGCAAGAAAAGAACAATTGCTTGGACACAACCCTCCACAACAAGCCCTGGAAAAAGAGCCATGTGTCAGCTCAAACACCAAGGCAAGAACAATCATGCCACTGTGCGATGTGTTCACTGCTACAGATACACATGTGGTAAATGCAGACGGGAGATACAATGGCAGTGCCAGGATTGTGAGTGATTGCTGGAATGTACTCACACACTTTTTAATATTATTTGTAAATATGTGTACAAATGGTTGGTTTCTTTAATTCATTTTGTACTATTTTTATCAATAAATCTTTGCAACAAAGGAAAAAAGCATGTGGTGATTTCTCCCTAAGATGCAAAGTGAAACACAAGTTTCCTTGAGGTGGCTCAGCATGGCCCCATGTTGTTTACATAACAAAAGCAGCCGTTCACAGCTGATTAAGGGTATTAGCCTAAAGCCTTCAGGCCGATCGGCCCGCCGGCGGGTTTTATAGGTATGGCCCATCTCTGGGACTTCTAGTGTTAAAAGTGTCTTGTGATATCAGACAGGCTGTTCAATGACACTGGTTGTTGGACTGGCGACCTGTACCGCTCCTCTCAACCCACATGACAGCTGGAATAGACTCCTAGTTCCAGAGTCAAAAGGAGTAGGATTCAGGGGAAAAACAAAAACACATTAACAACAGACAGATACCACATCTTTACAGATTAATAAGCTGTAAGTAAGTAAGTAGTAAGTATCAGCAACAATCAGTATCGATAGATGCTTAAAATGTCTTGGTCAGTCTGAGCATGTTTTTCCATCTTGTCTACTGCACAAAAAACACTGTAATAATGTGGCACATACGTCCATAATACGTTTTCACCTCATCAGTATAAATGATGGCACTCACATCCTGACAGCAGCTTTAACAGGGGTTTTGTTGACATTTTACCTTTTTACATCTTCTTTTGTCTTTGCGTTGCCAAGCTGTGTGCAACACTTGCTTGCATGCTGCACAGCTGTTGGAACTACAGATATTGTTTCTACCATAGTCCCAAGTACAAACAAGAGCATGTTGCCAACTTGTAACACATTCAGACATAAGTTATGAAATAAAGGCAAAAAAGATATGCAGTTCATTTAATACAGTAATTAAGGATTGAATTTTGAACATTTAAATCCTTATTAATTATCTACCACAGTTGTGTGGAAGGCCACATGTACAACTGAAACACAGTCTGGTTGATACACTGCTAACAAAATTTCCCAAACCTTGTAATACCGTGGTTGTGTAAATATTGTCAGCAGTTAGCCTTAGGTTAGCTTGTTAGCGACTTTGCTACTTTAGATTTACATATTGTATATTTAAACATCTAGCAGCGCTACTGTACACAGTAAACACTTCACTGAGGAGGCCACCTACCTGTCCAGCTTTCAGCTTTTCCACCTTCTCTGTCGGTTGCTATAGATTTACTATTTTCTGAAAGAGTAGAGCGTGTGCTAGTGCCGGACGCCGCCATATTGGGTGTTATCAATGCACCGTGTTTTTCCCGAGTACCTCTGCGCCATGGTCGTCATGGTTACGCGGGAGTTTGAATCTGATTGGCTGAGAATATCAACCGCTAGATTGGCGGTTTGATGACGTCACGTAACGGCGCTGTCGGCTAAACAGATGAAACTGGTACCAGTCATATGTTTCCACGGAGACAGAGAAACAGAGGTAAGACATTTTAGAGCTGAGATAAAAATGTTTGTATATTATTTGTTTTATGCTTTCTGATCAGTTGAGAAATGTCTTGAACTGCTTATTGCGTGTATTGTGACGTTTGTTTTTACTATTGTGATTTGGTTACTATTGGCTTTTTAATTCACCTGAAAAACTACTTATCATGTCAGTGTTTGCTATCGTTTTCCATGTTTTCTTTTTGACGTGCTCTATTAAAACATTAGAGTGTTCACCTTATTGAAACGAAAACCGATAAAGTCAGGTGTCACACTAGAAAACTGTCATGGAGGATCCTTCCTGTATTTGTACACGAGGGGGCAGCGTCTGCCCTGTACGAGGCCACTTGTAGCGTTTTTCCCAGCATGTCTGACTTTAGCATCGGCTCCTCAGCGCTGCTCTTCATTTTGGGCATAGCTTTAAAACTTCTGTGTCTGCTTACACATAACTTTGTGTTAAACTTAGCTTGTATTTTAATTAATTTGATTTGTATTGGTTTTATTTTTTAGTATAAACGTGTGATGGACAGTCTGCTGACCGGCGCCTGAGTCCAGACTGATGGTTACAGCCGACACCAGGGAAAAGTTCCACCTGCTCCACAGAAACAGGACTGGATTCCCGCCTGACATTCGGGACAGGAGGCGGACAGCGGACGCTCCATTCAGAGTGAGTCCAGTGTTCTGAAGCAACTATGTGTAGGTGAAGAATGTGTGTGTAGCTCTATGAAATGGTTTAGTCACCTGACGCGTTCTGTAATTTCTTTAGTGGCCATTGAATTTTACAGTGAAGTTACATCTAGAATATTACAAGTACTGAAGTCTTACCTTGTGTAAGTCATTCATGGGTTTAAAGAGAATCGACCACATGTGTAAGAAAAAGTTCAGCAACATTGTGGCCTATGTTTTAAAACTGTATTTTAGTTTGTCTTCATTTGTGTCACTTTGTGGTAAACCTAGCTTGTATTTAGTTTTATTTGAGTTGATTTTATGTTTTAGATTATTCATACATGTAGGGATGTCCCATCTGAATAAAATGGGCGTATGACTGATATAATAACATCATAAGCTTTGCGATGACTCCTTCAGTGTCCCGTGTGCATTGCTGATAAGCACACTACAGGGTACGTTGCTCGGAACCAATGTGTCATACAAACTACCTGGCTGAAGAGAGTCACCCAAAGTTAGAGTATGTGTGATAAGGTCCAACCATACGATGAGATGGGAAGATCAGTGTGAGTGAAAACCCCTGTGTGAATGATAAGCCCATTGAAAGTTTAAGCACCGGCCCAAGTGAATCTACACAACCACAGGGAACAAAATGGGGAAGTTAGAAGCTTTACCAGGTTGGTCTGTTGGCCAAATGGAACATGCGTTTAGACAGCAGGTAGCATGCGAGGGGTGGCTAAACCATTGTGTTACAATATATAAGAAGCTCTGGTGTTAACATCCATCAGAAGACAGTGGTTCGCTGTAGGATGTCTTCCTCATGCCAGCACGTACTAAACATTGAGCTGGTTCATTACACCAACATGCTCCTCTAGTTTTCTCAGTATGTTCCAGCATTTGTCACAAGAAGAAGGTTTTTCCACGACATTTTGGTGTCAGAAGTGGGACGGACAGTCTGCCGACTGACGCCTGAGTCCAGACTGAGGGTTACAGCCGGCACAAGGGAAAGGTTCCTCTAAACAGAAAAAGGAGGACTGGATTCCCGCCTGATGTTCGGGACAGGAGGCGGACAGCGGATGCTCCGTTCACAGTGAGTACAGTGTTATGAACCATCTCGTATATCACATAAAAACTGCATTTACATCACAGTATTTTACGATGAACCTCTGAACCTGTAACACTAACTCATTGTTGAGGCGAGAGCCAACACGTCTCCTCTCTGTGATGTTCAGGCTACTGATCATTAGTTAACAGGTTTTAGACTGAAAGTGCAGCTGTATGGAATAGATGCTTTGGGTATTAACAGATTACAGGAGTTCCCTGTAGGTTGGGGCAAAGCATTGATTTGGGCATAGCTTTAAAACTTCTGTGTCTAATTACATATAACTTTGTGTTAAACTTAGTTTGTATTTTAATTAATTTGATTTGTATTGGTTTTATTTTGTAGTATAAACGTGTGATGGACAGTCTGCTGACCGGCGCCTGAGTCCAGACTGATGGTTACAGCCGACACCAGGGAAAAGTTCCACCTGCTCCACAGAAACAGGACTGGATTCCCGCCTGACATCCGGGACAGGAGGCGGACAGCGGACGCTCCATTCAGAGTGAGTCCAGTGTTCTGAAGCAACTATGTGTAGGTGAAGAATGTGTGTGTAGCTCTGTGAAATGGTTTAGTCACCTGACGCGTTCTGTGATTTCTTTAGTGGTCAGTGAAAGTTACAGTGAAGTTACATCTAGAATATTACGAATACTGAAGTCTTACCTTGTGTAAGTCATTCATGGGTTTAAAGAGAATCGACCACATGTGTAAATGTTCAGCAACATTGTGGCCTATGTTTTAAAACTGTATTTTAGTTTGTCTTCATTTGTGTCACTTTGTGGTAAACCTAGCTTGTATTTAGTTTTATTTGAGTTGATTTTATGTTTTAGATTATTCATACATGTAGGGATGTCCCATCTGAATAAAATGGGCGTATGACTGATATAATAACATCATAAGCTTTGCGATGACTCCTTCAGTGTCCCGTGTGCATTGCTGATAAGCACACTACAGGGTACGTTGCTCGGAACCAATGTGTCATACAAACTACCTGGCTGAAGAGAGTCACCCAAAGTTAGAGTATGTGTGATAAGGTCCAACCATACGATGAGATGGGAAGATCAGTGTGAGTGAAAACCCCTGTGTGAATGATAAGCCCATTGAAAGTTTAAGCACCGGCCCAAGTGAATCTACACAACCACAGGGAACAAAATGGGGAAGTTAGAAGCTTTACCAGGTTGGTCTGTTGGCCAAATGGAACATGCGTTTAGACAGCAGGTAGCATGCGAGGGGTGGCTAAACCATTGTGTTACAATGTATAAGAAGCTCTGGTGTTAACATCCATCAGAAGACAGTGGTTCGCTGTAGGATGTCTTCCTCATGCCAGCACGTACTAAACATTGAGCTGGTTCATTACACCAACATGCTCCTCTAGTTTTCTCAGTATTTTCCAGCATTTGTCACAAGAAGAAGGTTTTTCCACGACATTTTGGTGTCAGAAGTGGGACGGACAGTCTGCCGACTGACGCCTGAGTCCAGACTGAGGGTTACAGCCGGCACAAGGGAAAGGTTCCTCTAAACAGAAAAAGGAGGACTGGATCCCCACCTGATGTTCGGGACAGGAGGCGGACAGCGGATGCTCCGTTCACAGTGAGTACAGTGTTATGAACCATCTCGTATATCACATAAAAACTGCATTTACATCACAGTATTTTACGATGAACCTCTGAACCTGTAACACTAACTCATTGTTGAGGCGAGAGCCAACACGTCTCCTCTCTGTGATGTTCAGGCTACTGATCATTAGTTAACAGGTTTTAGACTGAAAGTGCAGCTGTATGGAATAGATGCTTTGGGTATTAACAGATTACAGGAGTTCCCTGTAGGTTGGGGCAAAGCATTGATTTGGGCATAGCTTTAAAACTTCTGTGTCTAATTACATATAACTTTGTGTTAAACTTAGTTTGTATTTTAATTAATTTGATTTGTATTGGTTTTATTTTGTAGTATAAACGTGTGATGGACAGTCTGCCTGAGTCCAGACTGATGGTTACAGCCGACACCAGGGAAAAGTTCCACCTGCTCCACAGAAACAGGACTGGATTCCCGCCTGACATCCGGGACAGGAGGCGGACAGCGGACGCTCCATTCAGAGTGAGTCCAGTGTTCTGAAGCAACTATGTGTAGGTGAAGAATGTGTGTGTAGCTCTGTGAAATGGTTTAGTCACCTGACGCGTTCTGTAATTTCTTTAGTGGTCAGTGAAAGTTACAGTGAAGTTACATCTAGAATATTACGAATACTGAAGTCTTACCTTGTGTAAGTCATTCATGGATTTAAAGAGAATCGACCACATGTGTAAATGTTCAGCAACATTGTGGCCTATGTTTTAAAACTGTATTTTAGTTTGTCTTCATTTGTGTCACTTTGTGGTAAACCTAGCTTGTATTTAGTTTTATTTGAGTTGATTTTATGTTTTAGATTATTCATACATGTAGGGATGTCCCATCTGAATAAAATGGGCGTATGACTGATATAATAACATCATAAGCTTTGCGATGACTCCTTCTGTGTCCCGTGTGCATTGCTGATAAGCACACTACAGGGTACGTTGCTCGGAACCAATGTGTCATACAAACTACCTGGCTGAAGAGAGTCACCCAAAGTTAGAGTATGTGTGATAAGGTCCAACCATACGATGAGATGGGAAGATCAGTGTGAGTGAAAACCCCTGTGTGAATGATAAGCCCATTGAAAGTTTAAGCACCGGCCCAAGTGAATCTACACAACCACAGGGAACAAAATGGGGAAGTTAGAAGCTTTACCAGGTTGGTCTGTTGGCCAAATGGAACATGCGTTTAGACAGCAGGTAGCATGCGAGGGGTGGCTAAACCATTGTGTTACAATATATAAGAAGCTCTGGTGTTAACATCCATCAGAAGACAGTGGTTCGCTGTAGGATGTCTTCCTCATGCCAGCACGTACTAAACATTGAGCTGGTTCATTACACCAACATGCTCCTCTAGTTTTCTCAGTATTTTCCAGCATTTGTCACAAGAAGAAGGTTTTTCCACGACATTTTGGTGTCAGAAGTGGGACGGACAGTCTGCCGACTGACGCCTGAGTCCAGACTGAGGGTTACAGCCGGCACAAGGGAAAGGTTCCTCTAAACAGAAAAAGGAGGACTGGATTCCCACCTGATGTTCGGGACAGGAGGCGGACAGCGGATGCTCCGTTCACAGTGAGTACAGTGTTATGAACCATCTCGTATATCACATAAAAACTGCATTTACATCACAGTATTTTACGATGAACCTCTGAACCTGTAACACTAACTCATTGTTGAGGCGAGAGCCAACAAGTCTCCTCTCTGTGATGCTCAGGCTACTGATCATTAGTTAACAGGTTTTAGACTGAAAGTGCAGCTGTATGGAATAGATGCTTTGGGTATTAACAGATTACAGGAGTTCCCTGTAGGTTGGGGCAAAGCATTGATTTGGGCATAGCTTTAAAACTTCTGTGTCTAATTACATATAACTTTGTGTTAAACTTAGTTTGTATTTTAATTAATTTGATTTGTATTGGTTTTATTTTGTAGTATAAACGTGTGATGGACAGTCTGCCTGAGTCCAGACTGATGGTTACAGCCGACACCAGGGAAAAGTTCCACCTGCTCCACAGAAACAGGACTGGATTCCCGCCTGACATCCGGGACAGGAGGCGGACAGCGGACGCTCCATTCAGAGTGAGTCCAGTGTTCTGAAGCAACTATGTGTAGGTGAAGAATGTGTGTGTAGCTCTGTGAAATGGTTTAGTCACCTGACGCGTTCTGTAATTTCTTTAGTGGTCAGTGAAAGTTACAGTGAAGTTACATCTAGAATATTACGAATACTGAAGTCTTACCTTGTGTAAGTCATTCATGGATTTAAAGAGAATCGACCACATGTGTAAATGTTCAGCAACATTGTGGCCTATGTTTTAAAACTGTATTTTAGTTTGTCTTCATTTGTGTCACTTTGTGGTAAACCTAGCTTGTATTTAGTTTTATTTGAGTTGATTTTATGTTTTAGATTATTCATACATGTAGGGATGTCCCATCTGAATAAAATGGGCGTATGACTGATATAATAACATCATAAGCTTTGCGATGACTCCTTCAGTGTCCCGTGTGCATTGCTGATAAGCACACTACAGGGTACGTTGCTCTGAACCAATGTGTCATACAAACTACCTGGCTGAAGAGAGTCTCCCAAAGTTAGAGTATGTGTGATAAGGTCCAACCATACGATGAGATGGGAAGATCAGTGTGAGTGAAAACCCCTGTGTGAATGATAAGCCCATTGAAAGTTTAAGCACCGGCCCAAGTGAATCTACACAACCACAGGGAACAAAATGGGGAAGTTAGAAGCTTTACCAGGTTGGTCTGTTGGCCAAATGGAACATGCGTTTAGACAGCAGGTAGCATGCGAGGGGTGGCTAAACCATTGTGTTACAATATATAAGAAGCTCTGGTGTTAACATCCATCAGAAGACAGTGGTTCGCTGTAGGATGTCTTCCTCATGCCAGCACGTACTAAACATTGAGCTGGTTCACTACACCAACATGCTCCTCTAGTTTTCTCAGTATGTTCCAGCATTTGTCACAAGAAGAAGGTTTTTCCACGACATCTTGGTGTCAGACGTTGGACGGACAGTCTGCCGACTGACGCCTGAGTCCAGACTGAGGGTTACAGCCGGCACAAGGGAAAGGTTCCTCTAAACAGGAAAAGGAGGACTGGATTCCCGCCTGATGTTCGGGACAGGAGGCGGACAGCGGATGCTCCGTTCACAGTGAGTACAGTGTTATGAACCATCTTTTATATCACATACAAACTGCATTTACATCACAGTATTGTCGTCTAAATGGTTTCAACTGTCTCCTCTATAATTTGTCATGGTTTTATTTTTATTGTACTGTTATATTATTCTACTAGTCCTTAGAGTGATTAGATGTTAGATCTATGATTAGATGTTAGACACCCTAAACTGTGACGACCCAGAGTGGAGCCCAGGACGCAGAGTCGCAGTCTTACAGGCCTCTCTGCAGATTCTCTACAGCCGCCACAACCTCGTAACTGTAACACTCCCATTGAGACTGTGTCTGCTCCCCGACCACCTAAATTATGTAAATCACAAATAAATAAAAGGGGAGTGATTCACAGGAATTTAATAAACATCAACACAGCTCCTCTTACAGAACAGAGTAACAATAAAAGAATTGAATGTGATCTATTAAATATCAGATCTCTCTCTTCTAAATCCCTGTTAATAGATGACTTGATCAGTGACCATCACATAGATTTATTTAGTCTCACTGAAACCTGGCTGCAGCAGGATGAGTACCTTCGTCTAAATGAGTCGACTCCAACAAGTCACATCAACCATCATATTCCTAGAGGCTCAGGTAGAGGTGGAGGAGTAGCAGCAATATATAACTCAGATTTATTAATTACTCCTAGGCCTAAACTTAGCTCTAATTCTTTTGAGAGCCTCACTCAGACTGTAAAACCCAGAAACCATTTGTTTTCTGTGTCGTCTACCGTCCTCCTGGTCCACATTCAGAGTTCTTAACTGAATTTTCAGAATTTTTATCTGACTTAGTTCTTAGCACAGACATCACATTTCATCATCTTTTGTCTCATTCCCTCATAGCTACACAGAGGAGAGCAGTCATCTGAATGATGAACAGGTAGATTGTCTTGTTGATGATGCTGCAGCTTCACTATGTACAATTTTAGACACTGTTGCTCCTCTGAAGAAGAAGCCAGTGAATCAGAGGAGGTTGGCTCCATGGTATAACTCAGATCCGTAGCCTTAAGCAGAGGACTTGGAAACTAGAAAGACAGTGGCGTTCCAACAAATTAGGTGAATCCTGTCTAGCATGGAAAGACAGTTTAATACTATATAAAAAGCACTTGGAGTTGCTAGAACCACATAACGTTAGCTTCCGGTTCTACTGTGAGGAACCTTAGTGTCATTTTTGACCAAGATCTCTCCTTTACATCATATATTAAAGAAATCTCTAGAACCGCCTACTTCCACCTTAGGAATATTGCTAAAATTAGAAACATCCTCTCACAGAGTGATGCTGAAAAGTGAATCCATGCATTTGTTACCTCTAGGCTGGACGACTGTAACTCCCTACTCACAGGATGACCCAGTAGCTCTTTAAAAAGCCTCCAGTTAATTCAAAATGCTGCAGCCAGAGTCTGACTGGACTTAGAAAGAGAGATCATATTTCTCCTAAATTCAAAATTCTTCTCCTCACTTACAAAGCTCTTCATAATAAAGCTCCATCTTATCTCAAAGGCCTCATGGCTCCTTATGCTCCCTTCAGAACGCTTGGTTCTCAGAGCGCTGGTCTACTTGTGGTTCCTAGAGTTTCTAAATGTAGAACGGGAGGCAGAGCCTTTAGCTACCGAGCTCCTCTCAGACACCCTCTCTAGTTTTAAAACTAGGCTTAAAACCTTTCTTTTTGACAAAGCGTATGGTTAGAGATGGCTCTGGTCACTTGGAACCATCTCTTAGTTAAGCTGCTATAGACTTAGATGCTGGGGGACGTCCTTCATTCACTGAGCTCCTCTACTTTTCCATTTCCTGTATCCACTAACATGCCTCCATGTCTACATGTGACTAACTCTATTCTCATCTCCAGGTATCGTCAGACTCAGAGCCGTGTGTCTCCAGTGTTCAGTTGCTGGTCCAACCATCCTGCCTGTGTTCTGTTGCTGCTTGTTTTGTTGTTGTTGTGTTCTTTTCTCTCTTCTCTATCCCCTCACCCCAACCGGTCAAGGCAGATGGCCGCCCACACTGAGCCTGGGTCTGCTGGAGATTTCTTCCTCTCTATAGAGGGAGTTTTTCCTCTCCACTGTTGCTATTAAAATGTACAATTTATTGATTGGCTACAATTAAAAGCTTGCTCTATGTGGGATTTGTTGGGTCTAGTTGTGTAAGGTCTTAAAGTGAGATAACTGATGTTGTGAATTTGCGCTATATAAATAAAGTTGAATTGAATTGAATTGAATCTATTTTTATTTCATTTTTTATGGTCTTTCCTCTACACGATCCTGGATGAGGATCCTCTGTGTCCAGATCACTCTAGTACTGGACAGTTACTGCAGCTTGAACCTGAGAGCAGATAGCTGAGAGGCACATAGACAAAAGTGCAACACATATATTGCAGCTGTGGTTTGAGGTGGACTCAAAGCAATGGGGGTATGAATGCACAGATTAAGCATCAATCCGACTCCACACCCTCCTCTCATATTAACAAAGCTTGTGGGAGAAAGTTATGAACGTTAGAGAGGTGGTTGGTGTGATGACGTCCACTGCTGCGGTGCCTAGAGAAAGAGAGAACAAAGTTGTTAGGGTGAGCTCCAGGTTTACTCCAAAAACACCACATTCAGTCTGGAACAGCTGAACTTGTCACCAATAACAAGCAGCTCCTCCTTGCTTGGGTTCAAGATTACATCATTGAGCTAGGATGGGAAATTATTATTACATTATATAACAACAACATCAACAAGAAACATCAGACATTTCTCATGATCAGTCTGTCGAACCGTGTTTCAGTCAGTCGGGTCTTTATGTCATGAGCTCAGGTTTTATTGTGCACGTGAGCTGGGAGGGAGACCTCCTGCTCAGAATGAACTGCAGTGTGGCTACTCGTCCTGCTGAAGGAATCAGCAGTGTCGCTTAGGGGGCCCCCTCCTCCATGATGGTAGACTCTGGTTCCATGTTTGTTCCTGCAGAAAACACTTGAGTGTAAATTAATGATGTGATTTTCATGGGATCTCTTATCAATTAGTTACCATTACTCACACAAGCAAAGCTTCATGCAATGTTAAATCTGCGCGCACACACACAAAGTCTGTCACACACACTTCCATAGCGCTACCTTACAATTGTGTTTTATTGTAACTTCCTGATCTCATATGGTATCTGCCCACTAGACAAAAAGGTAACAGGCTGGGAAATTAACTTTAACCAGCATTGGAACCATAGAGTAACATGCTATGAGCTACACACACATTGCCACACTCCTCCTTTAGGCCCGTTCATGCTGTCTGTTTAACAAGAAACACTAGTGACGTGTTCTCGTAGTCTGGTAGAGCCAAAGCAGGAGCCTGCTGCAACAACACTCTAATGGTTTCAAATGACATGTGACCCTCTGGGGTCCACACGAGTTTTCCCCATAACTTTCCAGCTCCCTCAACTTTTCTCATCTCTCTCAGGGGTTGCACAATTGTTCAATACCCATCTATCCAATCTACTCTGCAGCCTGTCACCCCTAAGAAAGTCAGCATTTCCCGGACTGTGGTTGGTTTGGTCACAGCTTTCAATTGAGAAGGAGCATTGAGCGTGTTCCCTGTGTGATCAACCTCCTCAGATACTCCACTTGGTCTGTACAGTACTGAAGCTTATTCAGAGATGCTTTATGACATCTGAAAGTAAAATGCATAATGATGAGCAAAGTCCTATTGGAGAATTGATGATGATGGTGTTCTATTTGGATCACATCTGATAAAGTGTGTGTGTGTGTGTGTTTTAGAGCTTGAGAGCCCAGACGGTGATCAGACGTCAAGCCCACTTTCATGCATTTTGTTTGCCAACAGAACATCCAAGAGAACGGGCTTTGAAACGGGAGGTTGGACACTTTTCTTTTGCAAGAAGACGGGACATGAACCATCGGCACAGAGCTGGGATCCCCCCCTCCTTCAGTTGGCTCCTTTATCGTCCTTTATATCCAGTTATGACGATGTCGACCACAGAAACTAGGGGGCGACGTGCCTGAGCACCGCACAAGGGTTAAACCTGTGTCTAAACCGTGTCTAAACCTGTAGACACGGTCCATCAGCGAATCATGTTTAAAGGCTGCACTCTGACCCTGGTGACATCACATGAAACTCTGTTGCCTGGTAACAACATCAGTCAACACAACCAGTCAACAGTGGACAGAGGCACAGGTAAGAGGTTTTACAGCTGAGATCAAATGTTCATTTTTATATTGTAGTTACTATTTATTGGGATTAGATGAACTAAAGACATTCATCGACTTTATCTGCATTCTCATTTCATGTCAGTCAGTTTTCGGTTACGTTAGTTTCGGTGTAAACAACGTCAGACTGAGAGGAGCAGGAAAATGAAGAAGCTCAGTTCGCTTCCCTCAGCACAGTTTCTGAGTTAAATGGACTTTTTCTCTTTCCCGACTTGCTTGTTCAGTAAATGAACAGCTGGGGTTGATTTGTAAAAGTCACATGATGTGAAAAGTTGATGTTTGTGCTACTTGACTGACACCAGCTTGTGTTGCATTCAGGGTCACGTTAAACGTATGATTATGTTGATGAGGAGTGAATTCAGTTAGATGTGGATGTACATCAGTAAAAAGTCAGGGATCAGAGGATGAACTGAATCAAACCTCTGAATAATATTTGAAGTTTCACTGACACACATTCAATGAAACTGCTTTGACTGAAGCTGAACTGCTTTTACCTTCAACTGCAGACGTTTGACATGTCTAACGCTTTCATTCCAGTTGTGCTCAGAGACAGATCCCTCCAGCGTGTCCTGGGTCTCCTCAGGGCCTCTTCACTAAGCTCAACCCCTACCGGTCGAGGCAGACGACCGCCCACCCTGAGTCTGGTTCTGCTGGAGGTTTCTTCCCAAAGGGGGAGTTTTTCCTCCCCACTGTGGCCTAGTGCTTGCTCAGGGACGGGTTGCTGCACTGTAACAGGTGCACACAACAGCAGACACATTGTCTGAACAGTGATCAATTCCAATAAAGAGCAAAGAAACCATCCTGGTGTTTCTTTTGTATGTGAACCTCATCCTCACATTCGTATCATATATGTTGACTTATCTCTTTAATCAAATCATCTTTAATTCACTTTTATTTCATGTATAAGTTAGTTTTTATAGGTTAGCTCTTGATTCACAGGTACAATGGTGCAATGGGTTTCATTTATTATGGTGATCTGAGTTTTACTAATACTACCACAACAACTACTACGAAACAAAAGGGTTTCTGTCGTCGGACACAAAATTGTGTTTGGTTTCGTATTAATGACGCAGAAATGAGCGAATCGCGGTAGAAAACATATGTTTGTGTTTTGCTTTGGACCCGACAAACTAAAAGTGGCGTCCGTGTGGTTCTATCTCAGCTCAGTAACATATTCACATGAGGTCAGACGTGGTCGACTGGTTCAGACGTGAAAACCAAATACACAGAGAACCAGAAACAGCGTTTGACCAACTAAAAGAATGAGGCTGAATAGTGGAAAAGGTGGAAAAACGCTAAATGATATTATTTATGAGAACCTTCTATATGTAAAGCTAAGCTGAAAGTACAGTCGATGCACAGACGATGAAGTTACCAGCACTTTACTAAGAGTTGTCTAACCATCAAATGAAGCTCAATGCCCCAAAATGTCAAAGCGTGGAAAACTATCAATGCTGGAGGGTAGAAGTTGGCATTTGTGCTTAATGTTGACGTTTCAGTCAACTGATTGTTTACCATCATTTGTCTGTCACACAACTGTTGGTGCTTCTCACTGCTGGAACAGCAGCTGATGATCACATGAGACCTGAAGGTTTAACGCTTTCATTCCAGTTGTGCTCAGAGACAGATCCCTCCAGCGTGTCCTGGGTCTCCTCGGGGCCTCCTCACTAAGCTCAACCCCTACCGGTCGAGGCAGACGACCGCCCACCCTGAGTCTGGTTCTGCTGGAGGTTTCTTCCCAAAGGGGGAGTTTTTCCTCCCCACTGTGGCCTAGTGCTTGCTCAGGGACGGGTTGCTGCACTGTAACAGGTGCACACAACAGCAGACACATTGTCTGAACAGTGATCAATTCCAATAAAGAGCAAAGAAACCATCCTGGTGTTTCTTTTGTATGTGAACCTCATCCTCACATGTGCAGACTGGAGTATTTTCCTGATTCGTATCATATATGTTCAAATGCTTCACTTATCTCTTTAATCAAATCATCTTTAATTCACTTTTATTTCATATGTAAGTTTGTTTTTATAGGTTAGATATTGATTCACAGGTACAATGGTGCAATGGGTTTCATTTATTATGTTGATCTGAGTTTTACTACATTCATTGTCCGTCCTGTCTCCCAATTTGTATCAGACCTGGGAGGTTTCAGCTTCACTGTTTTCACTGGAGGGAAATGACCTTTGACCTTTTTAAGTGGTGTTTGATGAGAAGTTGGCTTTAATTCTCTCATTAATCTGACGGTGTGATGTGCTGCTGTCTGAGAGAAACAGCTCTAAACACAATAGACTGTAGCTGCTGATGCAGTAACTCAGCTCATGTTTGTTCTGTTCTGTTCACAACACGTCTCACATCAGGCTGAGCAGAAAGAAAAGAGGACAAATGAGGACGACCTTCAGAAAACGCTTTCCATCAGTGGACGTTAGTGACGTAGTGTAAACCAGTGTTTACACAACCGTCCATTCAAACGCTGCCAGAGAGACGACTGCCTGTTCATACATCTCACTAACGTCTGACACAGCAGCACATGTGGACAGATGTTTACTGTTGGACTGAACCATTCACAGCTTCCACTGAATGAGGATGCAGAGGGAGATGGAGGATTCATCCTACAGAGGAATGATGTCGTCCCCTCACATCCTCTCTGTGCTTCTACCGTGATTAGAGGTGTTGAGGTCATGTGAACATGGACAAAACAGGTTTTTCTGTCAAACTGCTGGAAAACAACAACAACCAGACCTACCTCTCAGCAGTGCCACAGCCAAAATCAATGACACAAACACGAGGGACACCAGAGCCGTCTCTATCAGAATGTTCTCTAACTTGATGTACCATGGAAAAAGCCTTTGGAGTGGATCTCAATGAGAGCTTCTAGAAGCTGTTTGACAATGACCTGAGGAAGAGAATCACAGACACGTCAAACAAGCACACATGCTCCTCAGACACACACACATTTGTTGTCAGCAGCTACTTACTTGAGCCTCGTGTTCATACATACGTCGCCTTTTAGATTTAATATATGCACAGAGGTCCGTGCGAGGGACTGGTCGCTCTAGAACGAGGATCAGCTCCTCATTCAGATTGTACCAGTTCAGGAGGGACTGACTTCGCTTCAGGAAAACATTGCTGAACCACCTGCTTGGCTGAGTAATCGGACCTTTACCTACATCTCTGCACAGGACGAACCACCAGCAGCAACAAAACACAACTGTTACCTACAGAGACCACTGCAACAAGTGTCTCATACTATCTAAAGATTACAAATTAGATATTTATAATTATTAACATTAAAAAAGGAACTTAGTATGTAAAACAAATAGCACAATCGATCTGCTACAATCAGATACGATTTCTGTCAGTACAATAATTATCTAACCAAAAACTCAGGTCTAGTGAGGCTTCACACCATCCTAATGGCAAAATGTTAACAGCCACAACAGGTCAAAGGTCAAATTCTTTAAGAAATTGAATGACATTACCAAAGAGAAGTAAATAAACTTGTATTAGCATAAGCATAACACAACCTGCACCGTCTCAGTGCTTCTGCTCTCTATCCACATGTCACTGCACTGAAACTGGTCCAAGACCTGGATTCTTGCCCGTTTGCCCCACAGCCAACAACACATCGACCTCCTCCACCACCGGCGACCAGAGCAGTCGCGAGGACCTTCAGCCCCAGGCCCTGATCCAGATTCAGCTACTGAAGGAATGCAAGGAGCTGTCGGAGGAACAGATTCCACTTCAAGCACGGCTACGGCCACCAAGCCCTTCAACCCGATTGCAAGCAGAGCCAGGCGATGCACAGTGGATGCGGTTGTGACCACGCCTACGGTTGAGGTCGCAGGACTGCAAGAAGCACAGCTTGTGTTCAGACAAGCACAAGCTTCATGACAATCTGCCAGACCCAGAGACTCGCAGTGTTGCATCAACATGGACTGATGGTGCTAACAACACACACCAAGCTGCAGTAGACAAACTGTGTGAAGGCACGAAAGCTGCCTTCCCTGTCAGGATGGACAGTGGGAAAGTCACATGAAGAACGATTGCTCTCCTCTGACTTAGTGATGACAATCGCTGACTGCCATCACTTTCCTCGTAGAAAGCAGGGCCACACGCTCTGTAGTGATATCTTCAAGCTTTAACTCTTCACCAGGAATGAGTAAGAATTACGTGGAAAGCGCTGGGTCTTCAGGTGTAACAGTAAAAGAATATTCAACCAAACCGTTGACGTGTCTCAGTCCAGATGGTCCCACATTCCAGCAGGCTTTCATGCTTTCTGATTTGAGGTTTAATGATAAAACTGGGCTCATCACAGATGCAAATACACACTCAGAAGGAATGTTTGCACTGTGGGCTGAGGGATTTATTGTAGGCGTATGAGTTACACTGAGTTAACATCAATACCTGCTTTAGCGGATGAACCACACACACTGTGGGCCAGACACAAATATGATGTGGGTCTGATTAATAACTGAACCAGTCGTAGTTACACCCAAGACCACATATAGGCCGTGTGCAAAACAATCTCCCCTTAGACAGGAGGCCATAGAGGGCGTAAGCCCAGTCTTTGACTCCCTAACGGAAGCAGGCGTTATAGTTCCTTGTGACTGCAGCCCCTGCTGCACGTCCATATTCCCTGTGACAAAGGTCAGAGAGAAAGGTCAACCCACTGAGTGGAGATTTGTACAGGACCCGCAGGCAGTGAATGCTGCAGTTCAACCCAGAGTGAATAATGGGCCCAGTCCTTACACCTTGTTGTCACAGGTTCCTCCTGAGGCTTCCTGTGCAGGCAGACAGTCAGCTTTGGTTTGCCTTCCAGTTCAAAGGTCGCATGTGGACATGGACCAGGCTGTTTCAGGTTGTGTAGAATCAGCTACGATCTTTAACGAGGCCTTGAACGTCTCACTCTCACCGCTGGAAGTGCTTTGCTACAGTACGTGGATGACTCGTTATCTGTAGCCCACACTGGCTTTGCTACAACATTTAGCAGGTCAAGGTCATGAAGCCAGTTTGTCTCAGCTTCAGTTTGTCCAGCAGGAAGTAACTTTTCTAGGGCATGTAATCACAGCAGCAGGTCAGTCTCTGTCCCCTGTTTCTTTAATCCTGCTTGAGCAAGAAACATCTCGCTGCCTAACATTTCAGTTAAACGTTGTACTGTCCTGAATCCAGATACTTTGTTGCTCACGCCTGGGGATGGAGAACCTCATGACTGTGTTGCATCTCTCCAGCTGGTCTGCCACCGAGGTTCGACCTTCAGGAGACCCCTAACCCTGATCTAGTTCTGTTCACAGACGGCTCAGCTCAGAGATCCAGACACCGTTACTCCACGTGTGGGTTATGCAGTTTACACACAGCATGATGTTCTATCCTCAAACATGACTATGACAGCATGACTCACTGTGTTTAGTGTTTACAGTGTTCATTGCTCTTATCGACAGTGATGCTACCAGTCTTAACATAAGTATTTTATATGTGGATCCTGTACTCGTGACTCATCTGCTGCAGATGAAGTAAAGAAAGAGACTCGTATCTGACGCTGTGTGTTCTGTGGTTGGTAAGAGCAGCATTGTCATCTGTGTTTAGGATTGAATCTTGTCTTCAAACAGTTAAAAGTCAGCATCATATCACAAGAAGAAGGCATCACTCACATATGATTTTCCAGCCAACAGTGTGACCAGGACGTCCGAGGTCAACTAGTTATGCAGACATGAACCGAGCAAAGGAGAGACTCGCACTACTTCACCTGAAGCAGAGAAGCCCAGTTATATTTACTTATGTTTTTACATTTTCATTTTTTTTTTAACTTGACTTTATCAAAGAGGAGAAAACGTTTAGTTCATTCTATGAATATCAGATCAGCTTTTATGCAAACTATTGTGAAGAATCAGTCGTCTTAAATATGTTTCAGTGCAGTCAGATTTATAGGTGTGTTGTTGTTAAATGTCATTGATGTTTGTTATGCTCTCTGACAGATGGACGGGAATCGCTGTCAGATGGTCAAAACAAATAAAGGCCTGTGACAAGAGAACAGAGTCCAACACTCTGCAGTGGCACCACAGACAAGCATCTCCCCACCACAGATGTCCTGTCTACGTTGTTACTGGTCAGTCAAAGTTTGACTAAAAAATATTTTGTTATCGGCGTCTGACTGATCTTTTATTTTTTTTAAACGCTTGCTCGCTCATTTGTGGACAAACCAGGTGAATCGCTCCTTTCCGTTCAATATCCAACGTTTGTGAAGCAGGATTCTCTGCAGTGAAGGCGACTAAACCAAATGATGGAGTAGACTGGACACAAGCAACACTTCTGGTGTCGTAGTTTCCCTTTTCTTTCTGCTCAGCCTGATGTGAGATGTGTGTTCTGTTCTGTTCATAACACATGTGCTGAGTCACTGAATCAGCAGCTACAGTCTATTGTGTTTAGAGCTGATTCTCTCAGACAGCAGCACATCACACAGTCGCTCCTGGAACAATCACATCAGATTAATCAGAGAGTTAAAACCAACAAATCACCATCAAACACTTAGAAAGGTCAAAGGTCAGTTCCCTCCAGTGAAAAGCAGCAAACTGAAACCTTCCAGGTCAGGTTCTCTGGGAGAAAACGTGAAGGAAGTCAAAGCTGCAGAGACAAACTCCTGGACTCTGAGTGTCTGTAACAAAACAGTTTGACAGGTCAGTCTCCACCATCACGTGTTTGCTCGGAAGGAGGTTTAGAAAAGACTTGAAAGCATCCAGTTTGGTGTTTTCTTCTAAAGGGGAAAAGCCTCTGTAGGAGAGATTGGGGTCACTGGGTTCAGAGGATGTGGCTGACCTTTGACCTCCACCTGTCACATGTGAGTTTGATTTGATTCTCTCTGATGTCGTTGTGATCTAGTTTCCAACCAGTTAAACTCTGCATTAGAACCAATCAATGACAACAATAGAACCTTCAGATCTTCTGGTTCTAGTGGAGAGTCCTCACTGTCGACTGGAGGCTCTGAGGTCAGTGATTTTCAGCTCATCAGTTCAAACGTCTCCACTTTAATCTAGAATGAAAAGAGACTTATACATGTCAGAAACTTGATGATTGGATGTTTGTTGTGACTCTATAAAGCTCATGAAATGACGTTTGAGGAGTAGAATTCATTTCCAGCAGTGACGTCTTTTCTAATCACGTCTACACACGAGTTTTATCAAAACATTAATCAGAACATTTTGTCACACACAGAATAGTTCAGATTTCGAGAGAAGACGATGAATGAAAGGAACAAGACAAACTATTTAATCCAACACGTCTGGTTTTCTACTGGTTCCAGCAGCAGGTTCTGAATCAGTGCTGACATCAACAGGTGTATGAATGTTGTGCTGACATGTGGATGATGTGTGTAGAAGGCTGACATCATGATGATCCAGTCACTCTGCTCATTTTAGACTCATTCTGTAGCCGTCTAGTGTTTTTTTTGTCTGTTCCTGGTTTTGTTTTTTACTGTAAATGTCTGTGCAGAGGGAAAAGCATCTTGTAGCCATTCTGTGGAGGGCTCCATGTTCTCTGTATGAATCTGTGCCTTCAGTACTGAAGAAAAGCAGAAAGACAACTAAGTTGTTCTCACTGATTCTTTTGAATAAAAATCCACAAGTCAGATGAGACAGATGGAGCTTAACTACTGAAACTTGAAGCAACAGCTGAGTTTAGTCTGATACTAAATGTTCCGCAAGAATTTTCCCTGTTAAGTTACAGTAAACTACTGGCAGCTACTGTTGCCAGCATTCAACTGTTATTCTACTATGTACCTACTGTCATTTACAGAAACAGTAGATTCAACTGCTCAACTTAGATTTGCAGGCGTACAGAACACAAACATAATGAAAGGAAAGACCTGCTACCTTGAAATGTTTGGGTCCCCTCTCAGGGTTGATTCCAATTAAGCGTCTGAAATGAATATTTTACACAGAATATTTTAATAATATAATAAACACAACACGATTAAACCAGACTAGTTGTCTTTAGTTCAGCTTCAACTAGAGGCATTAGACTCTGGATTCTTTGATCTGGACAGGACAGTAATAGTTTACTTTTCCACCACCGCTGATCAAAAGCAAATCAAACCTTTGTCATAATGGCCTTATCTGCAGGAAGAAAACAGAACAAGCCCAATGCATTAAAGTATAGTTTAAAACACATCAAGTTTAGAGAGAGTAGTAGAGAGAGAGAGTAGCACCCAGTCACAGTCCATTAACAGTATGTGGAGAACAGGATGTTAGGAAAAGAGCAGACAAGCTGCATGTAAGTGAAACATTGGGGCAATAAGGCGACTGGGTTCAGAGTCAAATACACACAGTGGTTGGAAGAAACAGACACAACCACGAAGGGAGAGAGAGAGAGAAGGAAAGAAAGTTATTTTTATTTAGTCTGGTCTCCCTCACAGACGATAAGTTTTGGATTGTTGTTGCTATTTACGTCCACCTAGCTTCAATGGTCAAGACAAGGTAGTCAAGATGTCACACAAACACGCGTCATAACATAAAAAATGACGGATGTTAAGGAGCCGCCTGTACGGATACGACTTGTTCATACGAAGACACACTTTCACTCGTGGTGTTGAGCCATGTGTTTTGGGGCGGAGTAATGTTTGTTTGTTGTTTTCCTTTTTGCACCCCGGTAGAAAGTGCCGTGGCGAATAGTGTGGTCCTCACAGGTTCACAGGTTTTTGATTACAAGCTCAAAAACACACACACACTGTGAAAATGCCGTAGACGGATGACAAATCACACGCTTTACCCCCCCCCCTCATGGGTTATACATTTGAGCACTAACACGTATGGAAAAGGACGGTGAACCGGATCATAAGGAGCTGAATAGAACATATGACTGGTTCATAAGAAAAGACACAAAAACACTTTACTGTCAGACTCGTAAAACGTAAATCGAACAGTGTAGCGTTTATCTTAACAGAATCACGCACACAGGAGTTTGAGTGAGTGGTCAAGGTCAAGGCCCAACCTCCCGATTCAAAGCTCGCTCTCTTGATGTTGTGTTGGCTAAACAAATGCATAAAAGTAGAACATTTAGACGTCAGTAAAAGCAACACTTGTTCATAAGAAAAGACAGAGAGAGAGAAGGGTGGGGGGGCAGGCTCTCTCTCTCTCTCTCTCTCTCTCTCTCGCTCTCCCACGTTTTTTTCTTATAGTGGAGTCATTTTGACCCAACCAAGGCTGCACGAGGGTTAAATAATTTTTTTAAAGCTGGGTGTAAAAATGTCACTGTTCTGGTAGCAGTTTGGACAAGTAGAGACGTTGTAACCGTTCATGTGCTTTTCAGCTATTGTGTATTTGATTTGGTGTCGGCAGCACAAAGGACCCTGAGAGAGAACGACTGAGCTGTGGATGGCATCACATCTCCACAGGCTTCAAGGTTAAGACTGTACTTTCAGGGATCATTTCTGTAGTTTGGGACTTGAGAAATGTGTTTCTGCAGTGTATGGTCTCGCCAACCACGATGATGAGTCTTGATGTTCTCTTCTGAGCGTGAAGCGGATACAGAACAATGATTCATTTCATAAGTTCTCTGTCGTTGATGACTGTTCTGTGCTTCCTAGTGGAGCATTGAAGAAGGGAACATGATCAGAGTGGTTGAAATTAATAAAATAGCAACAGGTAGCGGGTTGTTTGAAGGAGTGTTTCTCAGTTACTGTAGAGTTGATTCTCTCTCTGAGACTCTATGACACATTCCTATTTTAGGGAAATCATAATATCAACTTATTCGTTTGCTTTGCACTGTTTGATGAAGGTCCTACCAGCGTTATAGATGAAATGCCCCTTTACATTGGTGAGTTCTATATTGTGCTTGTGCCCATCAGGCTTGATTGGTCCACAATAATTCAATAATTGCTGTTAAAAGCTCTGCATCCAGTTATGCTTTCACTTTCTGAAAACAATTTCCCTGTTTGTTCATTAAATGTTTTGAACATGAGCGTTTATTAACCCTTGTGCGGTGCTCAGGCACGTCGCCCCGCGATCACGAGCGTCGTGTGCTGGACGATAAGGAGCCAGCTGAACTCTCGTCTTTCTGCAGAAGAAACGTGTGGTGTGTTTTCTCCTCTCTCTCCCTCCCTCCCTAACCCGTGTGAATCTTCTGATGATCTAGGTAAAGTTTGCTGTGATTTATCGTTAGTTTATCCACCCATTGCGTGTTTTTTGTTTAAATCACACAGGAGTTTGAGCGAGTGCGCGCAGCCTCTGAGTTCAAGGTCCAACCTCCCATTTCAAGTGTGGTGTGTTGCACCCTGGTAGAGATCGTTGAGGCAAAGAGTGGGTTCCGAGTCATTTGTTGTGTGACTGCATGAGGGTTAAACATGATTCGCTGATGGACCGTGTCTACAGGTTTAGACACAGGTTTAAACCTTCAGGTCTCATGTGATCATCAGCTGCTGTTCCAGCAGTGAGAAGCTCCAACAGTTGTGTGACAGACAAACGATGGTAAACGATCAGTTGACTGAAACGTCAACATTAAGCACAAATGCCAACTTCTACCCTCCAGCATTGATAGTTTTCCACGCTTTGACATTTTGGGGCATTGAGCTTCATTTGATGTTCAGACAACTCTTAGTAAAGTGCTGGTAACTTCATCCTCTGTGCATCGACTGTACTTTCAGCTTAGCTTTACATATAGAAATAATATCATTTACGGACGCCACTTTTAGTTTGTCGGGTCCAAAGCAAAACACAAACATATGTTTTGTACCGCGATTCGCTCATTTCTGCATCATTAATACGAAACCAAACACAATTTTGTGTCCGACGATCCTTTTGTTTCGTAGTAGTTGTTGTGGTAGTATTAGTAAAACTCAGATCTGTGACAGTCAGTCCTCCAACCTCTGGAGGGCGCTGTGGTTTAGTTTTGTTCTTCGTCGTGTCCTTTGTTAATTAAGCTATTGTTTACACCTGTGTTGAGTTTGGTTTATGTATTTAAGTTCCTGTCTTGTCTTTGTCAGTTGTCGGTTCGTCGTAGGTGTTTGGTGTGGGTCCTGTTCTGTGTGAGTCTTAGTCTGTGTTCCCGAGTCCTGTGTGAATGTGAGTATGTATGCGTCCAGGCGGCGAGCGTGTTGCTCCGACTTGTTTGTCCCCGTCGTTGAGTGTTGCTCCGACGTCCCTGTATGTATGTGTTTGTGTGTGTGTGTGTGTGTGCCGTCGGCGAGCGTGTTGCTCCGACTTGTTTGTGTCCCGTCGTTGAGCGTGTGCCCCGACGCCTCCATGTTTTGTGTGGTCTGACGTCTTGTGTTTCCTGGTTTCTGTAAATCTCGTACTTCTGTTATGTTCTGTTTTTTGGTTTGTCAATAAAATATTATCATTGTTAAGTTCTGTCCTCGTCTTAAGTCTGCGTCTGGGTCCACCACCTTTGCCCACACCCGACACCGGCAACCCCGACAGTCCGGGTTTGTAACAAGATCACCATAATAAATGAAGCCCATTGCACCATTGTACCTGTGAATCAATATCTAACCTATAAAAACAAACTTATACATGAAATAAAAGTGAATTAAAGATGATTTGATTAAAGAGATAAGTGAAGCATTTGCACATATATGATACGAATCATGAAAATACTCCAGTCTGCACATGTGAGGATGAGGTTTACATACAAAAGAAACACTAGGATGGTTTCTTTGCTCTTAATTGGAATTGATCACTGTTCAGACAATGTGTCTGCGCTGTTGTGTGCACCTGTTACAGTGCAGCAACCCGTCCCTGAGCAAGCACTAGGCCACAGTGGGGAGGAAAAACTCCCCCTTTGGGAAGAAACCTCCAGCAGAACCAGACTCAGGGTGGGCGGTCGTCTGCCTCGACCGGTAGGGGTTGAGCTTAGTGAAGAGGCCCTGAGGAGACCCAGGACACGCTGGAGGGATCTGTCTCTGAGCACAACTGGAATGAAAGCGTTAGACATGTCAAACGTCTGCAGTTGAAGGTAAAAGCAGTTCAGCTTCAGTCAAAGCAGTTTCATTGAATGTGTGTCAGTGAAACTTCAAATATTATTCAGAGGTTTGATTCAGTTCATCCTCTGATCCCTGACTTTTTACTGATGTACATCCACATCTAACTGAATTCACTCCTCATCGACATAAGCGTCCTTTCAACGTGACCCTGAATGCAACACAAGCTGGTGTCAGTCAAGTAGCACAAACATCAACTTTTCACATCATGTTACTTTTACAAATCAACCCCAGCTGTTCATTTACTGAACAAGCAAGTCGGGAAAGAGAAAAAGTCCATTTAACTCAGAAACTGTGCTGAGGGAAGCGAACTGAGCTTCTTCATTTTCCTGCTCCTCTCAGTCTGACGTCGTTTACACCGAAACTAACGTAACCGAAAACTGACTGACATGAAATGAGAATGCAGATAAAGTCGATGAACGTCTTTAGTTCATCTAATCCCAATAAATAGTAACTACAATCTAAAATGAACATTTGATCTCAGCTGTAAAACCTCTTACCTGTGCCTCTGTCCACTGTTGACTGGTTGTGTTGACTGATGTTGTTACCAGGCAACAGAGTTTCATGTGATGTCACCAGGGTCAGAGTGCAGCCTTTCAACATGATTCGCTGATGGACCGTGTCTACAGGTTTAGACACGGTTTAGACACAGGTTTAACCCTTGTGCGGTGCTCAGGCACGTCGCCCCCTAGTTTCTGTGGTCGACATCGTCATAACTGGATATAAAGGACGATAAAGGAGCCAACTGAAGGAGGGGGGGGATCCCAGCTCTGTGCCGATGGTTCGTGTCTCGTCTTCCTGCAAAAGAAAAGTGTCCAACCTCCCGTTTCAAAGCCCGTTCTCTTTGATGTTCTGTTGGCAAACAAAATGCATGAAAGTGGGCTTTAAAACACACACACACACACTTTATCAGATGTGATCCAAATAGAACACCATCATCATCAATTCTCCAATAGGACTTTGCTCATCGTTATGCATTTTAATTTCAGATGTCATAAAGCATCTCTGAATAAGCTTCAGTACTGTACAGACCAAGTGGAGTATCTGAGGAGGTTGATCACACAGGGAACACGCTCAATGCTCCTTCTCAATTGGAAGCTGTGACCAAACCAACCACAGTCCGGGAAATGCTGACTTTCTTAGGGGTGACAGGCTGCAGAGTAGATTGGATAGATGGGTATTGAACAATTGTGCAACCCCTGAGAGAGATGAGAAAAGTTGAGGGAGCTGGAAAGTTATGGGGAAAACTCGTGTGGACCCCAGAGGGTCACATGTCATTTGAAACCATTAGAGTGTTGTTGCAGCAGGCTCCTGCTTTGGCTCTACCAGACTATGAGAACACGTCACTAGTGTTTCTTGTTAAACAGACAGCATGAACGGGCCTAAAGGAGGAGTGTGGCAATGTGTGTGTAGCTCATAGCATGTTACTCTATGGTTCCAATGCTGGTTAAAGTTAATTTCCCAGCCTGTTACCTTTAACCTATGAACAGGCCTCTGCAGTGAGGAGGGATTGTCCTTGGTTACCATTAAGAGCAGTGAGTTTAATTGAAGTTAATTGAGTGGCAGAGGTGGCAGAGTGGTTGTGTTAACGATAACAGTATTACATAGAATGATTGAAAAACGGAAAATAGTGACCGTGACTGCAAGAAGCCTGGAAAAAAATGTTGTCTAGTGGGCAGATACCATATGAGATCAGGAAGTTACAATAAAACACAATTGTAAGGTAGCGCTATGGAAGTGTGTGTGACAGACTTTGTGTGTGTGTGCGCGCAGATTTAACATTGCATGAAGCTTTGCTTGTGTGAGTAATGGTAACTAATTGATAAGAGATCCCATGAAAATCACATCATTAATTTACACTCAAGTGTTTTCTGCAGGAAAAAACATGGAACCAGAGTCTACCATCATGGAGGAGGGGGCCCCCTAAGCGACACTGCTGATTCCTTCAGCAGGACGAGTAGCCACACTGCAGTTCATTCTGAGCAGGAGGTCTCCCTCCCAGCTCACGTGCACAATAAAACCTGAGCTCATGACATAAAGACCCGACTGACTGAAACACGGTTCGACAGACTGATCGTGAGAAATGTCTGATGTTTCTTGTTGATGTTGTTGTTATATAATGTAATAATAATTTCCCATCTTAGCTCAATGATGTAATCTTAAACCCAAGCAAGGAGGAGCTGCTTGTTATTGGTGACAAGTTCAGCTGTTCCAGACTGAATGTGGTGTTTTTGGAGTAAACCTGGAGCTCACCCTAACAACTTTGTTCTCTCTTTCTCTAGGCACCGCAGCAGTGGACGTCATCACACCAACCACCTCTCTAACGTTCATAACTTTCTCCCACAAGCTTTGTTAATATGAGAGGAGGGTGTGGAGTCGGATTGATGCTTAATCTGTGCATTCATACCCCCATTGCTTTGAGTCCACCTCAAACCACAGCTGCAATATATGTGTTGCACTTTTGTCTATGTGCCTCTCAGCTATCTGCTCTCAGGTTCAAGCTGCAGTAACTGTCCAGTACTAGAGTGATCTGGACACAGAGGATCCTCATCCAGGATCGTGTAGAGGAAAGACCATAAAAAATGAAATAAAAATAGATTCAATTCAATTCAATTCAACTTTATTTATATAGCGCAAATTCACAACATCAGTTATCTCAAGGCACTTTAAGACCTTACACAACTAGACCCAACAAATCCCACATAGAGCAAGCTTTTAATTGTAGCCAATCAATAAATTGTACATTTTAATAGCAACAGCGGAGAGAAAAACTCCCTCTATAGAGAGGAAGAAACCTCCAGCAGACCCAGGCTCAGTGTGGGCGGCCATCTGCCTTGACCGGTTGGGGTGAGGGGATAGAGAAGAGAGAAAAGAACACAACCACAACAAAACAAGCAGCAACAGAACACAGGCAGGATGGTTGGACCAGCAACTGAACACTGGAGACACACGGCTCTGAGTCTGACGATACCTGGAGATGAGAATAGAGTTAGTCACATGTAGACATGGAGGCATGTTAGTGGATACAGGAAAAGGTTTTAAGCCTAGATTTAAAACTAGAGAGGGTGTCTGAGAGGAGCTCGGTAGCTAAAGGCTCTGCCTCCCGTTCTACATTTAGAAACTCTAGGAACCACAAGTAGACCAGCGCTCTGAGAACCAAGCGTTCTGAAGGGAGCATAAGGAGCCATGAGGCCTTTGAGATAAGATGAAGCTTTATTATGAAGAGCTTTGTAAGTGAGGAGAAGAATTTTGAATTTAGGAGAAATATGATCTCTCTTTCTAAGTCCAGTCAGACTCTGGCTGCAGCATTTTGAATTAACTGGAGGCTTTTTAAAGAGCTACTGGGTCATCCTGTGAGTAGGGAGTTACAGTCGTCCAGCCTAGAGGTAACAAATGCATGGATTCACTTTTCAGCATCACTCTGTGAGAGGATGTTTCTAATTTTAGCAATATTCCTAAGGTGGAAGTAGGCGGTTCTAGAGATTTCTTTAATATATGATGTAAAGGAGAGATCTTGGTCAAAAATGACACTAAGGTTCCTCACAGTAGAACCGGAAGCTAACGTTATGTGGTTCTAGCAACTCCAAGTGCTTTTTATATAGTATTAAACTGTCTTTCCATGCTAGACAGGATTCACATAATTTGTTGGACGCCACTGTCTTTCTAGTTTCCGAGTCCTCTGCTTAAGGCTACGGATCTGAGTTATACCATGGAGCCAACCTCCTCTGATTCACTGGCTTCTTCTTCAGAGGAGCAACAGTGTCTAAAATTGTACGCAGTGAAGCTGCAGCATCAATAACAAGACAATCTACCTGTTCATCATTCAGATGACTGCTCTCCTCTGTGTAGCTATGAGGGAATGAGACAAAAGATGATGAAATGTGATGTCTGTGCTAAGAACTAAGTCAGATAAAAATTCTGAAAATTCAGTTAAGAACCAGGAGGACGGTAGACGACACAGAAAACAAATGGTTTCTGGGTTTTACAGTCTGAGTGAGGCTCTCAAAAGAATTAGAGCTAAGTTTAGGCCTAGGAGTAATTAATAAATCTGAGTTATATATTGCTGCTACTCCTCCACCTCTACCTGAGCCTCTAGGAATATGATGGTTGATGTGACTTGT
>JAUCMP010000136.1:0-2500 GCA_030770545.1 Macropodus opercularis
TAGAAAATGAAAAGGCTTTGGGTGCGGAAATTTTTCCGAGTGCCAGCAGGGGAAATAAATTTCCATTCCCCTGCCGGCACTTAGAAAACGAAAGGCGTTTGAGTGCGAAAATTTTTCAAAGTGTTTTCAGGGGAAATAAATTTCCATTCCCCTGCCGGCACTTAGAAAATGAAAAGGCTTTGGGTGCGGAAATTTTTCCGAGTGCCAGCAGGGGAAATAAATTTCCATTCCGCTGCCGGCACTTAGAAAATGAAAAGGCTTTGGGTGCGGAAATTTTTCCGAGTGCCAGCAGGGGAAATAAATTTTCTTTTCCCCTGCTGACACTTTGAAATATTTGAAGCCCGGGCCGACCGGCGGCGCCACCCGGTGGGCCCGCTGGGAGGTTTTTCTTTGCCCCACGCGGGTGCCGGCGCCCTGGGTGCAACCGAGGCGCCAAGGGAAAGCAGGGGAAATAAATTTCCATTCCCCTGCCGGAACTTAGAAAACGAAAGGCGTTTGAGTGCGGAAATTTTTCAAAGTGTTTTCAGGGGAAATAAATTTCCATTCCCCTGCCAGAACTTAGAAAATGAAAAGGCTTTGGGTGCGGAAATTTTTCCGAGTGTCAGCAGGGGAAATAAATTTCCATTCCCCTGCCGACACTTTGAAATATTTGACACGCCGGCCCGTCGACTCCTCTTTACCCGATTTCGGTGCACCGTCCTGGGCCTTCGAGCCGGGCACGCGGGGGGTGGTTCTCCACAAAACACGCGTCCGGTGCTGAAAATCGTCAGAAGTGTTTTTTGGGCAGAAACACATTGTCCGGAGCGCTTTCCCTGCAGCAACTTTGAAATATTTGACACGCCGGCCCGGCGACTCCTCTTTACCCGATTTCGGTGCACCGTCCTGGGCCGTCGAGCCGGGCACGCGGGGGGTGGTTCTCCACAAAACACGCGTCCGGTGCTGAAACTTTTCAGAAGTGTTTTTTGGGACTAAACACATTATCCGGAGCGCTTTACCTGCAGAAATTTCGATGAATTCTACACGCATGCCTGCGGGCCCGTCGACTTCTCTTTACCCGATTTCGGTGCACCGTCCTGGGCCGTCGAGCCGGGCACGCGGGGGGTGGTTCTCCACAAAACACGCGTCCGGTGCTGAAACTTTTCAGAAGTGTTTTTTGGGACTAAACACATTATCCGGAGCGCTTTACCTGCAGAAATTTCGATGAATTCTACACGCATGCCTGCGGGCCCGTCGACTTCTCTTTACCCGATTTCGGTGCACCGTCCTGGGCCTTCGAGCCGGGCACGCGGGGGGTGGTTCTCCACAAAACACGCGTCCGGTGCTGAAAATCGTCAGAAGTGTTTTTTGGGCAGAAAAACATTGTCCGGAGCGCTTTCCCTGCAGGAATTTCGATGAATTTGACACGCATGCCTGCGGGCCCGTCGACTTCTCTTTACCCGATTTCGGTGCACCGTCCTGGGCCGTCGAGCCGGGCACGCGGGGGGTGGTTCTCCACAAAACACGCGTCCGGTGCTGAAACTTTTCAGAAGTGTTTTTTGGGACTAAACACATTATCCGGAGCGCTTTACCTGCAGAAATTTCGATGAATTCTACACGCATGCCTGCGGGCCCGTCGACTTCTCTTTACCCGATTTCGGTGCACCGTCCTGGGCCTTCGAGCCGGGCACGCGGGGGGTGGTTCTCCACAAAACACGCGTCCGGTGCTGAAAATCGTCAGAAGTGTTTTTTGGGCAGAAACACATTGTCCGGAGCGCTTTACCTGCAGGAATTTCGATGAATTCTACACGCATGCCTGCGGGCCCGTCGACTTCTCTTTACCCGATTTCGGTGCACCGTCCTGGGCCGTCGAGCCGGGCACGCGGGGGGTGGTTCTCCACAAAACACGCGTGCGGTGCTGAAACTTTTCAGAAGTGTTTCGGGGGCAGAAACACATTGTCTGGAGCGCTTTCCCTGCAGGAGCTTTGATAAATTTGACACGCGGGCCCACCCCATGGTGGCCAACCTTATGCCCAGCGTCGGTGTCCTGTCCTGGGCGAGGATTTGGGGCTTACGGGGGGTTGGTTCTCCACCCTTGCGCCGGCCAACTCTTCCCCGTCTTCGGTGCTCCGTCCGGGGCTAGGACGTGGGGCTTCGTGGTCTGGGTCATCAATATGGTTCCCCCGAGGCCCAGGAGGAGTTAGGGTTAGGGTTAGGGTTGGGGGCCCCACCGAGTCCCGCCTTGGTCAATATGGTTCCCCGATGCTCAGCAGGAGTTAGGGTTAGGGTTAGGGTTTGGGGCCCCACCGAGTCCCGCCTTGGTCAGTATGTTTCCCTGAGGCCCAGGAGGGTTTGGGGTTAGGGTTGGGGGACCCACGGAGTCCTGCCTCGGTCAATATGGTTCACTGAGGCCCAGGAGGGGGGTTAGGGTTATGTGTACTACTGGTGCTACGCAGCTGGACCGGGGGATTGGGGCCGAGGTTTGTGAGGGCCTAGAAGCCTGGAGCTTAGTGACGTACTGGGC
>JAUCMP010000136.1:12500-15000 GCA_030770545.1 Macropodus opercularis
ATTCCCCTGCCGGCACTTAGAAAACGAAAGGCGTTTGAGTGCGAAAATTTTTCAAAGTGTTTTCAGGGGAAATAAATTTCCATTCCCCTGCCGGCACTTAGAAAATGAAAAGGCTTTGGGTGCGGAAATTTTTCCGAGTGCCAGCAGGGGAAATAAATTTCCATTCCGCTGCCGGCACTTAGAAAATGAAAAGGCTTTGGGTGCGGAAATTTTTCCGAGTGCCAGCAGGGGAAATAAATTTTCTTTTCCCCTGCTGACACTTTGAAATATTTGAAGCCCGGGCCGACCGGCGGCGCCACCCGGTGGGCCCGCTGGGAGGTTTTTCTTTGCCCCACGCGGGTGCCGGCGCCCTGGGTGCAACCGAGGCGCCAAGGGAAAGCAGGGGAAATAAATTTCCATTCCCCTGCCGGAACTTAGAAAACGAAAGGCGTTTGAGTGCGGAAATTTTTCAAAGTGTTTTCAGGGGAAATAAATTTCCATTCCCCTGCCAGAACTTAGAAAATGAAAAGGCTTTGGGTGCGGAAATTTTTCCGAGTGTCAGCAGGGGAAATAAATTTCCATTCCCCTGCCGACACTTTGAAATATTTGACACGCCGGCCCGTCGACTCCTCTTTACCCGATTTCGGTGCACCGTCCTGGGCCTTCGAGCCGGGCACGCGGGGGGTGGTTCTCCACAAAACACGCGTCCGGTGCTGAAAATCGTCAGAAGTGTTTTTTGGGCAGAAACACATTGTCCGGAGCGCTTTCCCTGCAGCAACTTTGAAATATTTGACACGCCGGCCCGGCGACTCCTCTTTACCCGATTTCGGTGCACCGTCCTGGGCCGTCGAGCCGGGCACGCGGGGGGTGGTTCTCCACAAAACACGCGTCCGGTGCTGAAACTTTTCAGAAGTGTTTTTTGGGACTAAACACATTATCCGGAGCGCTTTACCTGCAGAAATTTCGATGAATTCTACACGCATGCCTGCGGGCCCGTCGACTTCTCTTTACCCGATTTCGGTGCACCGTCCTGGGCCGTCGAGCCGGGCACGCGGGGGGTGGTTCTCCACAAAACACGCGTCCGGTGCTGAAACTTTTCAGAAGTGTTTTTTGGGACTAAACACATTATCCGGAGCGCTTTACCTGCAGAAATTTCGATGAATTCTACACGCATGCCTGCGGGCCCGTCGACTTCTCTTTACCCGATTTCGGTGCACCGTCCTGGGCCTTCGAGCCGGGCACGCGGGGGGTGGTTCTCCACAAAACACGCGTCCGGTGCTGAAAATCGTCAGAAGTGTTTTTTGGGCAGAAAAACATTGTCCGGAGCGCTTTCCCTGCAGGAATTTCGATGAATTTGACACGCATGCCTGCGGGCCCGTCGACTTCTCTTTACCCGATTTCGGTGCACCGTCCTGGGCCGTCGAGCCGGGCACGCGGGGGGTGGTTCTCCACAAAACACGCGTCCGGTGCTGAAACTTTTCAGAAGTGTTTTTTGGGACTAAACACATATCCGGAGCGCTTTACCTGCAGAAATTTCGATGAATTCTACACGCATGCCTGCGGGCCCGTCGACTTCTCTTTACCCGATTTCGGTGCACCGTCCTGGGCCTTCGAGCCGGGCACGCGGGGGGTGGTTCTCCACAAAACACGCGTCCGGTGCTGAAAATCGTCAGAAGTGTTTTTTGGGCAGAAACACATTGTCCGGAGCGCTTTACCTGCAGGAATTTCGATGAATTCTACACGCATGCCTGCGGGCCCGTCGACTTCTCTTTACCCGATTTCGGTGCACCGTCCTGGGCCGTCGAGCCGGGCACGCGGGGGGTGGTTCTCCACAAAACACGCGTGCGGTGCTGAAACTTTTCAGAAGTGTTTCGGGGGCAGAAACACATTGTCTGGAGCGCTTTCCCTGCAGGAGCTTTGATAAATTTGACACGCGGGCCCACCCCATGGTGGCCAACCTTATGCCCAGCGTCGGTGTCCTGTCCTGGGCGAGGATTTGGGGCTTACGGGGGGTTGGTTCTCCACCCTTGCGCCGGCCAACTCTTCCCCGTCTTCGGTGCTCCGTCCGGGGCTAGGACGTGGGGCTTCGTGGTCTGGGTCATCAATATGGTTCCCCCGAGGCCCAGGAGGAGTTAGGGTTAGGGTTAGGGTTGGGGGCCCCACCGAGTCCCGCCTTGGTCAATATGGTTCCCCGATGCTCAGCAGGAGTTAGGGTTAGGGTTAGGGTTTGGGGCCCCACCGAGTCCCGCCTTGGTCAGTATGTTTCCCTGAGGCCCAGGAGGGTTTGGGGTTAGGGTTGGGGGACCCACGGAGTCCTGCCTCGGTCAATATGGTTCACTGAGGCCCAGGAGGGGGGTTAGGGTTATGTGTACTACTGGTGCTACGCAGCTGGACCGGGGGATTGGGGCCGAGGTTTGTGAGGGCCTAGAAGCCTGGAGCTTAGTGACGTACTGGGCTAGGGTGGAAAAAGGCTTCTCTGTCGCCAGTTTCTCTCATCCACCTCGTAAGGAGGCCAGTCTGG
>JAUCMP010000136.1:25000-27500 GCA_030770545.1 Macropodus opercularis
AGGGGAAATAAATTTCCATTCCCCTGCCGGCACTTAGAAAATGAAAAGGCTTTGGGTGCGGAAATTTTTCCGAGTGCCAGCAGGGGAAATAAATTTCCATTCCGCTGCCGGCACTTAGAAAATGAAAAGGCTTTGGGTGCGGAAATTTTTCCGAGTGCCAGCAGGGGAAATAAATTTTCTTTTCCCCTGCTGACACTTTGAAATATTTGAAGCCCGGGCCGACCGGCGGCGCCACCCGGTGGGCCCGCTGGGAGGTTTTTCTTTGCCCCACGCGGGTGCCGGCGCCCTGGGTGCAACCGAGGCGCCAAGGGAAAGCAGGGGAAATAAATTTCCATTCCCCTGCCGGAACTTAGAAAACGAAAGGCGTTTGAGTGCGGAAATTTTTCAAAGTGTTTTCAGGGGAAATAAATTTCCATTCCCCTGCCAGAACTTAGAAAATGAAAAGGCTTTGGGTGCGGAAATTTTTCCGAGTGTCAGCAGGGGAAATAAATTTCCATTCCCCTGCCGACACTTTGAAATATTTGACACGCCGGCCCGTCGACTCCTCTTTACCCGATTTCGGTGCACCGTCCTGGGCCTTCGAGCCGGGCACGCGGGGGGTGGTTCTCCACAAAACACGCGTCCGGTGCTGAAAATCGTCAGAAGTGTTTTTTGGGCAGAAACACATTGTCCGGAGCGCTTTCCCTGCAGCAACTTTGAAATATTTGACACGCCGGCCCGGCGACTCCTCTTTACCCGATTTCGGTGCACCGTCCTGGGCCGTCGAGCCGGGCACGCGGGGGGTGGTTCTCCACAAAACACGCGTCCGGTGCTGAAACTTTTCAGAAGTGTTTTTTGGGACTAAACACATTATCCGGAGCGCTTTACCTGCAGAAATTTCGATGAATTCTACACGCATGCCTGCGGGCCCGTCGACTTCTCTTTACCCGATTTCGGTGCACCGTCCTGGGCCGTCGAGCCGGGCACGCGGGGGGTGGTTCTCCACAAAACACGCGTCCGGTGCTGAAACTTTTCAGAAGTGTTTTTTGGGACTAAACACATTATCCGGAGCGCTTTACCTGCAGAAATTTCGATGAATTCTACACGCATGCCTGCGGGCCCGTCGACTTCTCTTTACCCGATTTCGGTGCACCGTCCTGGGCCTTCGAGCCGGGCACGCGGGGGGTGGTTCTCCACAAAACACGCGTCCGGTGCTGAAAATCGTCAGAAGTGTTTTTTGGGCAGAAAAACATTGTCCGGAGCGCTTTCCCTGCAGGAATTTCGATGAATTTGACACGCATGCCTGCGGGCCCGTCGACTTCTCTTTACCCGATTTCGGTGCACCGTCCTGGGCCGTCGAGCCGGGCACGCGGGGGGTGGTTCTCCACAAAACACGCGTCCGGTGCTGAAACTTTTCAGAAGTGTTTTTTGGGACTAAACACATTATCCGGAGCGCTTTACCTGCAGAAATTTCGATGAATTCTACACGCATGCCTGCGGGCCCGTCGACTTCTCTTTACCCGATTTCGGTGCACCGTCCTGGGCCTTCGAGCCGGGCACGCGGGGGGTGGTTCTCCACAAAACACGCGTCCGGTGCTGAAAATCGTCAGAAGTGTTTTTTGGGCAGAAACACATTGTCCGGAGCGCTTTACCTGCAGGAATTTCGATGAATTCTACACGCATGCCTGCGGGCCCGTCGACTTCTCTTTACCCGATTTCGGTGCACCGTCCTGGGCCGTCGAGCCGGGCACGCGGGGGGTGGTTCTCCACAAAACACGCGTGCGGTGCTGAAACTTTTCAGAAGTGTTTCGGGGGCAGAAACACATTGTCTGGAGCGCTTTCCCTGCAGGAGCTTTGATAAATTTGACACGCGGGCCCACCCCATGGTGGCCAACCTTATGCCCAGCGTCGGTGTCCTGTCCTGGGCGAGGATTTGGGGCTTACGGGGGGTTGGTTCTCCACCCTTGCGCCGGCCAACTCTTCCCCGTCTTCGGTGCTCCGTCCGGGGCTAGGACGTGGGGCTTCGTGGTCTGGGTCATCAATATGGTTCCCCCGAGGCCCAGGAGGAGTTAGGGTTAGGGTTAGGGTTGGGGGCCCCACCGAGTCCCGCCTTGGTCAATATGGTTCCCCGATGCTCAGCAGGAGTTAGGGTTAGGGTTAGGGTTTGGGGCCCCACCGAGTCCCGCCTTGGTCAGTATGTTTCCCTGAGGCCCAGGAGGGTTTGGGGTTAGGGTTGGGGGACCCACGGAGTCCTGCCTCGGTCAATATGGTTCACTGAGGCCCAGGAGGGGGGTTAGGGTTATGTGTACTACTGGTGCTACGCAGCTGGACCGGGGGATTGGGGCCGAGGTTTGTGAGGGCCTAGAAGCCTGGAGCTTAGTGACGTACTGGGCTAGGGTGGAAAAAGGCTTCTCTGTCGCCAGTTTCTCTCATCCACCTCGTAAGGAGGCCAGTCTGGTGGATGGGTCCCTTTTATTACCTGTTATAATTACTGTAATGATTACACCTGATAATCTTCTCC
>JAUCMP010000137.1:5000-7500 GCA_030770545.1 Macropodus opercularis
AAGGGAAAGCAGGGGAAATAAATTTCCATTCCCCTGCCGGAACTTAGAAAACGAAAGGCGTTTGAGTGCGGAAATTTTTCAAAGTGTTTTCAGGGGAAATAAATTTCCATTCCCCTGCCAGAACTTAGAAAATGAAAAGGCTTTGGGTGCGGAAATTTTTCCGAGTGTCAGCAGGGGAAATAAATTTCCATTCCCCTGCCGACACTTTGAAATATTTGACACGCCGGCCCGTCGACTCCTCTTTACCCGATTTCGGTGCACCGTCCTGGGCCTTCGAGCCGGGCACGCGGGGGGTGGTTCTCCACAAAACACGCGTCCGGTGCTGAAAATCGTCAGAAGTGTTTTTTGGGCAGAAACACATTGTCCGGAGCGCTTTCCCTGCAGCAACTTTGAAATATTTGACACGCCGGCCCGGCGACTCCTCTTTACCCGATTTCGGTGCACCGTCCTGGGCCGTCGAGCCGGGCACGCGGGGGGTGGTTCTCCACAAAACACGCGTCCGGTGCTGAAACTTTTCAGAAGTGTTTTTTGGGACTAAACACATTATCCGGAGCGCTTTACCTGCAGAAATTTCGATGAATTCTACACGCATGCCTGCGGGCCCGTCGACTTCTCTTTACCCGATTTCGGTGCACCGTCCTGGGCCGTCGAGCCGGGCACGCGGGGGGTGGTTCTCCACAAAACACGCGTCCGGTGCTGAAACTTTTCAGAAGTGTTTTTTGGGACTAAACACATTATCCGGAGCGCTTTACCTGCAGAAATTTCGATGAATTCTACACGCATGCCTGCGGGCCCGTCGACTTCTCTTTACCCGATTTCGGTGCACCGTCCTGGGCCTTCGAGCCGGGCACGCGGGGGGTGGTTCTCCACAAAACACGCGTCCGGTGCTGAAAATCGTCAGAAGTGTTTTTTGGGCAGAAAAACATTGTCCGGAGCGCTTTCCCTGCAGGAATTTCGATGAATTTGACACGCATGCCTGCGGGCCCGTCGACTTCTCTTTACCCGATTTCGGTGCACCGTCCTGGGCCGTCGAGCCGGGCACGCGGGGGGTGGTTCTCCACAAAACACGCGTCCGGTGCTGAAACTTTTCAGAAGTGTTTTTTGGGACTAAACACATTATCCGGAGCGCTTTACCTGCAGAAATTTCGATGAATTCTACACGCATGCCTGCGGGCCCGTCGACTTCTCTTTACCCGATTTCGGTGCACCGTCCTGGGCCTTCGAGCCGGGCACGCGGGGGGTGGTTCTCCACAAAACACGCGTCCGGTGCTGAAAATCGTCAGAAGTGTTTTTTGGGCAGAAACACATTGTCCGGAGCGCTTTACCTGCAGGAATTTCGATGAATTCTACACGCATGCCTGCGGGCCCGTCGACTTCTCTTTACCCGATTTCGGTGCACCGTCCTGGGCCGTCGAGCCGGGCACGCGGGGGGTGGTTCTCCACAAAACACGCGTGCGGTGCTGAAACTTTTCAGAAGTGTTTCGGGGGCAGAAACACATTGTCTGGAGCGCTTTCCCTGCAGGAGCTTTGATAAATTTGACACGCGGGCCCACCCCATGGTGGCCAACCTTATGCCCAGCGTCGGTGTCCTGTCCTGGGCGAGGATTTGGGGCTTACGGGGGGTTGGTTCTCCACCCTTGCGCCGGCCAACTCTTCCCCGTCTTCGGTGCTCCGTCCGGGGCTAGGACGTGGGGCTTCGTGGTCTGGGTCATCAATATGGTTCCCCCGAGGCCCAGGAGGAGTTAGGGTTAGGGTTAGGGTTGGGGGCCCCACCGAGTCCCGCCTTGGTCAATATGGTTCCCCGATGCTCAGCAGGAGTTAGGGTTAGGGTTAGGGTTTGGGGCCCCACCGAGTCCCGCCTTGGTCAGTATGTTTCCCTGAGGCCCAGGAGGGTTTGGGGTTAGGGTTGGGGGACCCACGGAGTCCTGCCTCGGTCAATATGGTTCACTGAGGCCCAGGAGGGGGGTTAGGGTTATGTGTACTACTGGTGCTACGCAGCTGGACCGGGGGATTGGGGCCGAGGTTTGTGAGGGCCTAGAAGCCTGGAGCTTAGTGACGTACTGGGCTAGGGTGGAAAAAGGCTTCTCTGTCGCCAGTTTCTCTCATCCACCTCGTAAGGAGGCCAGTCTGGTGGATGGGTCCCTTTTATTACCTGTTATAATTACTGTAATGATTACACCTGATAATCTTCTCCAAAAAAGAAAAGAAAAAAAGGCCCATCCTCCAGAAGTCTGGTGGATGGGTCCCTTTTATTACCTGTTATAATTACTGTAATGATTACACCTGATAATCTTCTCCAAAAAAGAAAAGAAAAAAAGGCCCATCCTCCAGAAGTCTGGTGGATGGGTCCCTTTTATTACCTGTTATAATTACTGTTATGATTACACCTGATAATCTTCTCCAAAAAAAAAAAAAAAAGAAAAGAAAAAAGGCCCCATCCTCCAGAAGTATGGTGGATGGGACTTTGTAGTTTTTATTACTGCTGCCCTGGGTCCCCATT
>JAUCMP010000137.1:17500-20000 GCA_030770545.1 Macropodus opercularis
GACCGGCGGCGCCACCCGGTGGGCCCGCTGGGAGGTTTTTCTTTGCCCCACGCGGGTGCCGGCGCCCTGGGTGCAACCGAGGCGCCAAGGGAAAGCAGGGGAAATAAATTTCCATTCCCCTGCCGGAACTTAGAAAACGAAAGGCGTTTGAGTGCGGAAATTTTTCAAAGTGTTTTCAGGGGAAATAAATTTCCATTCCCCTGCCAGAACTTAGAAAATGAAAAGGCTTTGGGTGCGGAAATTTTTCCGAGTGTCAGCAGGGGAAATAAATTTCCATTCCCCTGCCGACACTTTGAAATATTTGACACGCCGGCCCGTCGACTCCTCTTTACCCGATTTCGGTGCACCGTCCTGGGCCTTCGAGCCGGGCACGCGGGGGGTGGTTCTCCACAAAACACGCGTCCGGTGCTGAAAATCGTCAGAAGTGTTTTTTGGGCAGAAACACATTGTCCGGAGCGCTTTCCCTGCAGCAACTTTGAAATATTTGACACGCCGGCCCGGCGACTCCTCTTTACCCGATTTCGGTGCACCGTCCTGGGCCGTCGAGCCGGGCACGCGGGGGGTGGTTCTCCACAAAACACGCGTCCGGTGCTGAAACTTTTCAGAAGTGTTTTTTGGGACTAAACACATTATCCGGAGCGCTTTACCTGCAGAAATTTCGATGAATTCTACACGCATGCCTGCGGGCCCGTCGACTTCTCTTTACCCGATTTCGGTGCACCGTCCTGGGCCGTCGAGCCGGGCACGCGGGGGGTGGTTCTCCACAAAACACGCGTCCGGTGCTGAAACTTTTCAGAAGTGTTTTTTGGGACTAAACACATTATCCGGAGCGCTTTACCTGCAGAAATTTCGATGAATTCTACACGCATGCCTGCGGGCCCGTCGACTTCTCTTTACCCGATTTCGGTGCACCGTCCTGGGCCTTCGAGCCGGGCACGCGGGGGGTGGTTCTCCACAAAACACGCGTCCGGTGCTGAAAATCGTCAGAAGTGTTTTTTGGGCAGAAAAACATTGTCCGGAGCGCTTTCCCTGCAGGAATTTCGATGAATTTGACACGCATGCCTGCGGGCCCGTCGACTTCTCTTTACCCGATTTCGGTGCACCGTCCTGGGCCGTCGAGCCGGGCACGCGGGGGGTGGTTCTCCACAAAACACGCGTCCGGTGCTGAAACTTTTCAGAAGTGTTTTTTGGGACTAAACACATTATCCGGAGCGCTTTACCTGCAGAAATTTCGATGAATTCTACACGCATGCCTGCGGGCCCGTCGACTTCTCTTTACCCGATTTCGGTGCACCGTCCTGGGCCTTCGAGCCGGGCACGCGGGGGGTGGTTCTCCACAAAACACGCGTCCGGTGCTGAAAATCGTCAGAAGTGTTTTTTGGGCAGAAACACATTGTCCGGAGCGCTTTACCTGCAGGAATTTCGATGAATTCTACACGCATGCCTGCGGGCCCGTCGACTTCTCTTTACCCGATTTCGGTGCACCGTCCTGGGCCGTCGAGCCGGGCACGCGGGGGGTGGTTCTCCACAAAACACGCGTGCGGTGCTGAAACTTTTCAGAAGTGTTTCGGGGGCAGAAACACATTGTCTGGAGCGCTTTCCCTGCAGGAGCTTTGATAAATTTGACACGCGGGCCCACCCCATGGTGGCCAACCTTATGCCCAGCGTCGGTGTCCTGTCCTGGGCGAGGATTTGGGGCTTACGGGGGGTTGGTTCTCCACCCTTGCGCCGGCCAACTCTTCCCCGTCTTCGGTGCTCCGTCCGGGGCTAGGACGTGGGGCTTCGTGGTCTGGGTCATCAATATGGTTCCCCCGAGGCCCAGGAGGAGTTAGGGTTAGGGTTAGGGTTGGGGGCCCCACCGAGTCCCGCCTTGGTCAATATGGTTCCCCGATGCTCAGCAGGAGTTAGGGTTAGGGTTAGGGTTTGGGGCCCCACCGAGTCCCGCCTTGGTCAGTATGTTTCCCTGAGGCCCAGGAGGGTTTGGGGTTAGGGTTGGGGGACCCACGGAGTCCTGCCTCGGTCAATATGGTTCACTGAGGCCCAGGAGGGGGGTTAGGGTTATGTGTACTACTGGTGCTACGCAGCTGGACCGGGGGATTGGGGCCGAGGTTTGTGAGGGCCTAGAAGCCTGGAGCTTAGTGACGTACTGGGCTAGGGTGGAAAAAGGCTTCTCTGTCGCCAGTTTCTCTCATCCACCTCGTAAGGAGGCCAGTCTGGTGGATGGGTCCCTTTTATTACCTGTTATAATTACTGTAATGATTACACCTGATAATCTTCTCCAAAAAAGAAAAGAAAAAAAGGCCCATCCTCCAGAAGTCTGGTGGATGGGTCCCTTTTATTACCTGTTATAATTACTGTAATGATTACACCTGATAATCTTCTCCAAAAAAGAAAAGAAAAAAAGGCCCATCCTCCAGAAGTCTGGTGGATGGGTCCCTTTTATTACCTGTTATAATTACTGTTATGATTACACCTGATAATCTTCTCCAAAAAAAAAAAA
>JAUCMP010000137.1:30000-32500 GCA_030770545.1 Macropodus opercularis
GAAAAGGCTTTGGGTGCGGAAATTTTTCCGAGTGCCAGCAGGGGAAATAAATTTCCATTCCGCTGCCGGCACTTAGAAAATGAAAAGGCTTTGGGTGCGGAAATTTTTCCGAGTGCCAGCAGGGGAAATAAATTTTCTTTTCCCCTGCTGACACTTTGAAATATTTGAAGCCCGGGCCGACCGGCGGCGCCACCCGGTGGGCCCGCTGGGAGGTTTTTCTTTGCCCCACGCGGGTGCCGGCGCCCTGGGTGCAACCGAGGCGCCAAGGGAAAGCAGGGGAAATAAATTTCCATTCCCCTGCCGGAACTTAGAAAACGAAAGGCGTTTGAGTGCGGAAATTTTTCAAAGTGTTTTCAGGGGAAATAAATTTCCATTCCCCTGCCAGAACTTAGAAAATGAAAAGGCTTTGGGTGCGGAAATTTTTCCGAGTGTCAGCAGGGGAAATAAATTTCCATTCCCCTGCCGACACTTTGAAATATTTGACACGCCGGCCCGTCGACTCCTCTTTACCCGATTTCGGTGCACCGTCCTGGGCCTTCGAGCCGGGCACGCGGGGGGTGGTTCTCCACAAAACACGCGTCCGGTGCTGAAAATCGTCAGAAGTGTTTTTTGGGCAGAAACACATTGTCCGGAGCGCTTTCCCTGCAGCAACTTTGAAATATTTGACACGCCGGCCCGGCGACTCCTCTTTACCCGATTTCGGTGCACCGTCCTGGGCCGTCGAGCCGGGCACGCGGGGGGTGGTTCTCCACAAAACACGCGTCCGGTGCTGAAACTTTTCAGAAGTGTTTTTTGGGACTAAACACATTATCCGGAGCGCTTTACCTGCAGAAATTTCGATGAATTCTACACGCATGCCTGCGGGCCCGTCGACTTCTCTTTACCCGATTTCGGTGCACCGTCCTGGGCCGTCGAGCCGGGCACGCGGGGGGTGGTTCTCCACAAAACACGCGTCCGGTGCTGAAACTTTTCAGAAGTGTTTTTTGGGACTAAACACATTATCCGGAGCGCTTTACCTGCAGAAATTTCGATGAATTCTACACGCATGCCTGCGGGCCCGTCGACTTCTCTTTACCCGATTTCGGTGCACCGTCCTGGGCCTTCGAGCCGGGCACGCGGGGGGTGGTTCTCCACAAAACACGCGTCCGGTGCTGAAAATCGTCAGAAGTGTTTTTTGGGCAGAAAAACATTGTCCGGAGCGCTTTCCCTGCAGGAATTTCGATGAATTTGACACGCATGCCTGCGGGCCCGTCGACTTCTCTTTACCCGATTTCGGTGCACCGTCCTGGGCCGTCGAGCCGGGCACGCGGGGGGTGGTTCTCCACAAAACACGCGTCCGGTGCTGAAACTTTTCAGAAGTGTTTTTTGGGACTAAACACATTATCCGGAGCGCTTTACCTGCAGAAATTTCGATGAATTCTACACGCATGCCTGCGGGCCCGTCGACTTCTCTTTACCCGATTTCGGTGCACCGTCCTGGGCCTTCGAGCCGGGCACGCGGGGGGTGGTTCTCCACAAAACACGCGTCCGGTGCTGAAAATCGTCAGAAGTGTTTTTTGGGCAGAAACACATTGTCCGGAGCGCTTTACCTGCAGGAATTTCGATGAATTCTACACGCATGCCTGCGGGCCCGTCGACTTCTCTTTACCCGATTTCGGTGCACCGTCCTGGGCCGTCGAGCCGGGCACGCGGGGGGTGGTTCTCCACAAAACACGCGTGCGGTGCTGAAACCTTTTCAGAAGTGTTTCGGGGGCAGAAACACATTGTCTGGAGCGCTTTCCCTGCAGGAGCTTTGATAAATTTGACACGCGGGCCCACCCCATGGTGGCCAACCTTATGCCAGCGTCGGTGTCCTGTCCTGGGCGAGGATTTGGGGCTTACGGGGGGTTGGTTCTCCACCCTTGCGCCGGCCAACTCTTCCCCGTCTTCGGTGCTCCGTCCGGGGCTAGGACGTGGGGCTTCGTGGTCTGGGTCATCAATATGGTTCCCCCGAGGCCCAGGAGGAGTTAGGGTTAGGGGTTAGGGTTGGGGGCCCCACCGAGTCCCGCCTTGGTCAATATGGTTCCCCGATGCTCAGCAGGAGTTAGGGTTAGGGTTAGGGTTTGGGGCCCCACCCGAGTCCCGCCTTGGTCAGTATGTTTCCCTGAGGCCAGGAGGGTTTGGGGTTAGGGTTGGGGGACCCACGGAGTCCTGCTCGGTCAATATGGTTCACTGAGGCCCAGGAGGGGGGTTAGGGTTATGTGTACTACTGGTGCTACGCAGCTGGACCGGGGGATTGGGGCCGAGGTTTGTGAGGGCCTAGAAGCCTGGAGCTTAGTGACGTACTGGGCTAGGGGTGGAAAAGGCTTCTCTGTCGCCAGTTTCTCTCATCCACCTCGTAAGGAGGCCAGTCTGGTGGATGGGTCCCTTTTATTACCTGTTATAATTACTGTAATGATTACACCTGATAATCTTCTCCAAAAAAGAAAAGAAAAAAAGGCCCATCCTCCAGAAGTCTGGT
>JAUCMP010000137.1:42500-47517 GCA_030770545.1 Macropodus opercularis
GCTTTGGGTGCGGAAATTTTTCCGAGTGCCAGCAGGGGAAATAAATTTCCATTCCCCTGCCGGCACTTAGAAAAAGAAAGGCGTTTGAGTGCGAAAATTTTTCCGAGTGCCAGCAGGGGAAATAAATTTCCATTCCCCTGCCGGCACTTAGAAAATGAAAAGGCTTTGGGTGCGGAAATTTTTCCGAGTGCCAGCAGGGGAAATAAATTTCCATTCCCCTGCCGGCACTTAGAAAACGAAAGGCGTTTGGAGTGCGAAAATTTTTCAAAGTGTTTTCAGGGGAAATAAATTTCCATTCCCCTGCCGGCACTTAGAAAATGAAAAGGCTTTGGGTGCGGAAATTTTTCCGAGTGCCAGCAGGGGAAATAAATTTCCATTCCGCTGCCGGCACTTAGAAAATGAAAAGGCTTTGGGTGCGGAAATTTTTCCGAGTGCCAGCAGGGGAAATAAATTTTCTTTTCCCCTGCTGACACTTTGAAATATTTGAAGCCCGGGCCGACCGGCGGCGCCACCCGGTGGGCCCGCTGGGAGGTTTTTCTTTGCCCCACGCGGGTGCCGGCGCCCTGGGTGCAACCGAGGCGCCAAGGGAAAGCAGGGGAAATAAATTTCCATTCCCCTGCCGGAACTTAGAAAACGAAAGGCGTTTGAGTGCGGAAATTTTTCAAAGTGTTTTCAGGGGAAATAAATTTCCATTCCCCTGCCAGAACTTAGAAAATGAAAAGGCTTTGGGTGCGGAAATTTTCCGAGTGTCAGCAGGGGAAATAAATTTCCATTCCCCTGCCGACACTTTGAAATATTTGACACGCCGGCCGTCGACTCCTCTTTACCCGATTTCGGTGCACCGTCCTGGGCCTTCGAGCGGGCACGCGGGGGGTGGTTCTCCACAAAACACGCGTCGGTGCTGAAAATCGTCAGAAGTGTTTTTTGGGCAGAAACACATTGTCCGGAGCGCTTTCCCTGCAGCAACTTTGAAATATTTGACACGCCGCCCGGCGACTCCTCTTTACCCGATTTCGGTGCACCGTCCTGGGCCGTCGAGCCGGGCACGCGGGGGGTGGTTCTCCACAAAACACGCGTCCGGTGCTGAAACTTTTCAGAAGTGTTTTTTTGGGACTAAACACATTATCCGGAGCGCTTTACTGCAGAAATTTCGATGAATTCTACACGCATGCCTGCGGGCCCGTCGACTTCTCTTTACCCGATTTCGGTGCACCGTCCTGGGCCGTCGAGCCGGGCACGCGGGGGTGGTTCTCCACAAAACACGCGTCCGGTGCTGAAACTTTTCAGAAGTGTTTTTTGGGACTAAACACATTATCCGGAGCGCTTTACCTGCAGAAATTTCGATGAATTCTACACGCATGCCTGCGGGCCCGTCGACTTCTCTTTACCCGATTTCGGTGCACCGTCCTGGGCCTTCGAGCCGGGCACGCGGGGGGTGGTTCTCCACAAAACACGCGTCGGTGCTGAAAATCGTCAGAAGTGTTTTTTGGGCAGAAAAACATTGTCCGGAGCGCTTTCCCTGCAGGAATTTCGATGAATTTGACACGCATGCCTGCGGGCCCGTCGACTTCTCTTTACCCGATTTCGGTGCACCGTCCTGGGCCGTCGAGCCGGGCACGCGGGGGGTGGTTCTCCACAAAACACGCGTCCGGTGCTGAAACTTTTCAGAAGTGTTTTTGGGACTAAACACATTATCCGGAGCGCTTTACCTGCAGAAATTTCGATGAATTCTACACGCATGCCTGCGGGCCCGTCGACTTCTCTTTACCCGATTTCGGTGCACCGTCCTGGGCCTTCGAGCCGGGCACGCGGGGGGTGGTTCTCCACAAAACACGCGTCCGGTGCTGAAAATCGTCAGAAGTGTTTTTTGGGCAGAAACACATTGTCCGGAGCGCTTTACCTGCAGGAATTTCGATGAATTCTACACGCATGCCTGCGGGCCCCGTCGACTTCTCTTTACCCGATTTCGGTGCACCGTCCTGGGCCGTCGAGCCGGGCACGCGGGGGGTGGTTCTCCACAAAACACGCGTGCGGTGCTGAAACTTTTCAGAAGTGTTTCGGGGGCAGAAACACATTGTCTGGAGCGCTTTCCCCTGCAGGAGCTTTGATAAATTTGACACGCGGCCCACCCCATGGTGGCCAACCTTATGCCCAGCGTCGGTGTCCTGTCCTGGGCGAGGATTTGGGGCTTACGGGGGTTGGTTCTCCACCCTTGCGCCGGCCAACTCTTCCCGTCTTCGGTGCTCCGTCCGGGGCTAGGACGTGGGGCTTCGTGGTCTGGGTCATCAATATGGTTCCCCCGAGGCCCAGGAGGAGTTAGGGTTAGGGTTAGGGTTGGGGGGCCCCACCGAGTCCCGCCTTGGTCAATATGGTTCCCCGATGCTCAGCAGGAGTTAGGGTTAGGGTTAGGGTTTGGGGCCCCACCGAGTCCCGCCTTGGTCAGTATGTTTCCCTGAGGCCCAGGAGGGTTTGGGGTTAGGGTTGGGGGACCCACGGAGTCCTGCCTCGGTCAATATGGTTCACTGAGGCCCAGGAGGGGGGTTAGGGTTATGTGTACTACTGGTGCTACGCAGCTGGACCGGGGGATTGGGGCCGAGGTTTGTGAGGGCCTAGAAGCCTGGAGCTTAGTGACGTACTGGGCTAGGGTGGAAAAAGGCTTCTCTGTCGCCAGTTTCTCTCATCCACCTCGTAAGGAGGCCAGTCTGGTGGATGGGTCCCTTTTATTACCTGTTATAATTACTGTAATGATTACACCTGATAATCTTCTCCAAAAAAGAAAAGAAAAAAAGGCCATCCTCCAGAAGTCTGGTGGATGGGTCCCTTTTATTACCTGTTATAATTACTGTAATGATTACACCTGATAATCTTCTCCAAAAAAGAAAAGAAAAAAAGGCCCATCCTCCAGAAGTCTGGTGGATGGGTCCCTTTTATTACCTGTTATAATTACTGTTATGATTACACCTGATAATCTTCTCCAAAAAAAAAAAAAAAAGAAAGAAAAAAGGCCCCATCCTCCAGAAGTATGGTGGATGGGACTTTGTAGTTTTTATTACTGCTGCCCTGGGTCCCCATTAGTTCTGCCTTGGCCCCCGCCCCGACTGTAATGATTACACCTGATAATCTTCTCCAAAAAAAAAAAGAAAAGAAAAAAGGCCCCATCCTCCAGAAGTATGGTGGATGGGACTTTGTAGTTTTTATTACTGCTGCCCTGGGTCCCCATTAGTTCTGCCTTGGCCCCCGCCCCGACTGTAATGATTACACCTGATAATCTTCTCCAAAAAAAAAAAAAGAAAAGAAAAAAGGCCCCATCCTCCAGAAGTATGGTGGATGGGACTTTGTAGTTTTTATTACTGCTGCCCTGGGTCCCCATTAGTTCTGCCTTGGCCCCCGCCCCGACTGTAATGATTACACCTGATAATCTTCTCCAAAAAAAAAAAGAAAAGAAAAAAGGCCCCATCTCCAGAAGTATGGTGGATGGGACTTTGTAGTTTTTATTACTGCTGCCCTGGGTCCCCATTAGTTCTGCCTTGGCCCCGCTGCTCACACGCCTTCCTGCCCACACAGCTCATCGCCCTGCCAGCCCTCACAGAACTTCCTGCACTCGCTCCTGGAGCCTTCCACCTACCAGGCCCACCGTCCGACCCCGCGCACCCACACTTAAGCACCCCTCCCCGGGTCTACGCCTCCAGTCCAGCCGCCCCGGACCTCCGTGCCCCTGGTACTCTAAGCACAAAACCTCCAGGCACCAGGCCACCGTCCGACCCCGCGCACCCACACTTAAGCACCCCTCCCCGGGTCTACGCCTCCAGTCCAGCCGCCCCGGACCTCCGTGCCCCTGGTACTCTAAGCACAAAACCTCCAGGCACCAGGCCCACCGTCCGACCCCGCGCACCCACACTTAAGCACCCCTCCCCGGGTCTACGCCTCCAGTCCAGCCGCCCCGGACCTCCGTGCCCCTGGTACTCTAAGCACAAAACCTCCAGGCACCAGGCCCACCGTCCGACCCCGCGCACCCACACTTAAGCACCCCTCCCCGGGTCTACGCCTCCAGTCCAGCCGCCCCGGACCTCCGTGCCCCTGGTACTCTAAACAGAGAACCAGGCGGAGTAGAGGGCCGAGTAGGCTCGGCCCCTTCGCCCCGGTACCAGTTTCTTTCCTCCGGGACGGACGCCTCTACTGCCGTGCGCCGCAGATTATTTCACAAGTTCCCTCCGGGGACCGAGCACACCTCCCCGCACAGGGCTACTTACCCATAAGCCGGGGCCGTACGTTCAGGCAAAAGGCCCCGGTTCGTCGCGCCCCTGGTACTCTAGACAGAGAACCTAGACGCTCTGGACAGAGAGCCGGGCGGAGCGGGGGGCACGGCTGGTCCCTCGCCCCGGTACCGGTGCTTCCCTCCGGGCCGGTCTCGCGCGCGCCGCAGATTATTTTACAAGTTCCCTCCGGGCCCGCCTCCGCGCTCGGGAGTACCCTCTCCGAAGCACCCTTCCACGGCCTCGGTTCTTCGCCCCCCTGGTACTCCGAGGAGCGAGGAGGGAGGGAGGAAAGTCGGTGGGACCCGCGCCCCCGGCCGACAAAAGGTTGGATCAAGGGATTACTCTCAATAGATCGCAGCGATGGAGCTGCTCTGCTACTTACGAGACCCCCGACCCAGAATCAGGTCGTCTGCAAGTGATTTAGCACCGCGTTGTTCACAACATGCTATGCGAGATAGGATTGGGGGCGACCATTCTTAGGCCGCGCCCCGGCCCCAGTCACGAACGGCTCTCCTCACCGGCGGACGCCGGCTACCCGAGACCAACCAAAGTTCCGCGGCGTTATGGTATCGTCACGTCTAGGGGGGATTCTGACTTAGAGGCGTTCAGTCATAATCCCACAGATGGTAGCTTCGCCCCATTGGCTCCCCAGCCAAGCACACACACCAAATGTCTGAACCTGCGGTTCCTCTCGTACTGAGCAGGATTACTATTGCAACAACACATCATCAGTAGGGTAAAACTAACCTGTCTCACGACGG
>JAUCMP010000138.1:0-2500 GCA_030770545.1 Macropodus opercularis
CGGCACTTAGAAAATGAAAAGGCTTTGGGTGCGGAAATTTTTCCGAGTGCCAGCAGGGGAAATAAATTTCCATTCCCCTGCCGGCACTTAGAAAACGAAAGGCGTTTGAGTGCGAAAATTTTTCAAAGTGTTTTCAGGGGAAATAAATTTCCATTCCCCTGCCGGCACTTAGAAAATGAAAAGGCTTTGGGTGCGGAAATTTTTCCGAGTGCCAGCAGGGGAAATAAATTTCCATTCCGCTGCCGGCACTTAGAAAATGAAAAGGCTTTGGGTGCGGAAATTTTTCCGAGTGCCAGCAGGGGAAATAAATTTTCTTTTCCCCTGCTGACACTTTGAAATATTTGAAGCCCGGGCCGACCGGCGGCGCCACCCGGTGGGCCCGCTGGGAGGTTTTTCTTTGCCCCACGCGGGTGCCGGCGCCCTGGGTGCAACCGAGGCGCCAAGGGAAAGCAGGGGAAATAAATTTCCATTCCCCTGCCGGAACTTAGAAAACGAAAGGCGTTTGAGTGCGGAAATTTTTCAAAGTGTTTTCAGGGGAAATAAATTTCCATTCCCCTGCCAGAACTTAGAAAATGAAAAGGCTTTGGGTGCGGAAATTTTTCCGAGTGTCAGCAGGGGAAATAAATTTCCATTCCCCTGCCGACACTTTGAAATATTTGACACGCCGGCCCGTCGACTCCTCTTTACCCGATTTCGGTGCACCGTCCTGGGCCTTCGAGCCGGGCACGCGGGGGGTGGTTCTCCACAAAACACGCGTCCGGTGCTGAAAATCGTCAGAAGTGTTTTTTGGGCAGAAACACATTGTCCGGAGCGCTTTCCCTGCAGCAACTTTGAAATATTTGACACGCCGGCCCGGCGACTCCTCTTTACCCGATTTCGGTGCACCGTCCTGGGCCGTCGAGCCGGGCACGCGGGGGGTGGTTCTCCACAAAACACGCGTCCGGTGCTGAAACTTTTCAGAAGTGTTTTTTGGGACTAAACACATTATCCGGAGCGCTTTACCTGCAGAAATTTCGATGAATTCTACACGCATGCCTGCGGGCCCGTCGACTTCTCTTTACCCGATTTCGGTGCACCGTCCTGGGCCGTCGAGCCGGGCACGCGGGGGGTGGTTCTCCACAAAACACGCGTCCGGTGCTGAAACTTTTCAGAAGTGTTTTTTGGGACTAAACACATTATCCGGAGCGCTTTACCTGCAGAAATTTCGATGAATTCTACACGCATGCCTGCGGGCCCGTCGACTTCTCTTTACCCGATTTCGGTGCACCGTCCTGGGCCTTCGAGCCGGGCACGCGGGGGGTGGTTCTCCACAAAACACGCGTCCGGTGCTGAAAATCGTCAGAAGTGTTTTTTGGGCAGAAAAACATTGTCCGGAGCGCTTTCCCTGCAGGAATTTCGATGAATTTGACACGCATGCCTGCGGGCCCGTCGACTTCTCTTTACCCGATTTCGGTGCACCGTCCTGGGCCGTCGAGCCGGGCACGCGGGGGGTGGTTCTCCACAAAACACGCGTCCGGTGCTGAAACTTTTCAGAAGTGTTTTTTGGGACTAAACACATTATCCGGAGCGCTTTACCTGCAGAAATTTCGATGAATTCTACACGCATGCCTGCGGGCCCGTCGACTTCTCTTTACCCGATTTCGGTGCACCGTCCTGGGCCTTCGAGCCGGGCACGCGGGGGGTGGTTCTCCACAAAACACGCGTCCGGTGCTGAAAATCGTCAGAAGTGTTTTTTGGGCAGAAACACATTGTCCGGAGCGCTTTACCTGCAGGAATTTCGATGAATTCTACACGCATGCCTGCGGGCCCGTCGACTTCTCTTTACCCGATTTCGGTGCACCGTCCTGGGCCGTCGAGCCGGGCACGCGGGGGGTGGTTCTCCACAAAACACGCGTGCGGTGCTGAAACTTTTCAGAAGTGTTTCGGGGGCAGAAACACATTGTCTGGAGCGCTTTCCCTGCAGGAGCTTTGATAAATTTGACACGCGGGCCCACCCCATGGTGGCCAACCTTATGCCCAGCGTCGGTGTCCTGTCCTGGGCGAGGATTTGGGGCTTACGGGGGGTTGGTTCTCCACCCTTGCGCCGGCCAACTCTTCCCCGTCTTCGGTGCTCCGTCCGGGGCTAGGACGTGGGGCTTCGTGGTCTGGGTCATCAATATGGTTCCCCCGAGGCCCAGGAGGAGTTAGGGTTAGGGTTAGGGTTGGGGGCCCCACCGAGTCCCGCCTTGGTCAATATGGTTCCCCGATGCTCAGCAGGAGTTAGGGTTAGGGTTAGGGTTTGGGGCCCCACCGAGTCCCGCCTTGGTCAGTATGTTTCCCTGAGGCCCAGGAGGGTTTGGGGTTAGGGTTGGGGGACCCACGGAGTCCTGCCTCGGTCAATATGGTTCACTGAGGCCCAGGAGGGGGGTTAGGGTTATGTGTACTACTGGTGCTACGCAGCTGGACCGGGGGATTGGGGCCGAGGTTTGTGAGGGCCTAGAAGCCTGGAGCTTAGTGACGT
>JAUCMP010000138.1:12500-15000 GCA_030770545.1 Macropodus opercularis
CCTGCCGGCACTTAGAAAAAGAAAGGCGTTTGAGTGCGAAAATTTTTCCGAGTGCCAGCAGGGGAAATAAATTTCCATTCCCCTGCCGGCACTTAGAAAATGAAAAGGCTTTGGGTGCGGAAATTTTTCCGAGTGCCAGCAGGGGAAATAAATTTCCATTCCCCTGCCGGCACTTAGAAAACGAAAGGCGTTTGAGTGCGAAAATTTTTCAAAGTGTTTTCAGGGGAAATAAATTTCCATTCCCCTGCCGGCACTTAGAAAATGAAAAGGCTTTGGGTGCGGAAATTTTTCCGAGTGCCAGCAGGGGAAATAAATTTCCATTCCGCTGCCGGCACTTAGAAAATGAAAAGGCTTTGGGTGCGGAAATTTTTCCGAGTGCCAGCAGGGGAAATAAATTTTCTTTTCCCCTGCTGACACTTTGAAATATTTGAAGCCCGGGCCGACCGGCGGCGCCACCCGGTGGGCCCGCTGGGAGGTTTTTCTTTGCCCCACGCGGGTGCCGGCGCCCTGGGTGCAACCGAGGCGCCAAGGGAAAGCAGGGGAAATAAATTTCCATTCCCCTGCCGGAACTTAGAAAACGAAAGGCGTTTGAGTGCGGAAATTTTTCAAAGTGTTTTCAGGGGAAATAAATTTCCATTCCCCTGCCAGAACTTAGAAAATGAAAAGGCTTTGGGTGCGGAAATTTTTCCGAGTGTCAGCAGGGGAAATAAATTTCCATTCCCCTGCCGACACTTTGAAATATTTGACACGCCGGCCCGTCGACTCCTCTTTACCCGATTTCGGTGCACCGTCCTGGGCCTTCGAGCCGGGCACGCGGGGGGTGGTTCTCCACAAAACACGCGTCCGGTGCTGAAAATCGTCAGAAGTGTTTTTTGGGCAGAAACACATTGTCCGGAGCGCTTTCCCTGCAGCAACTTTGAAATATTTGACACGCCGGCCCGGCGACTCCTCTTTACCCGATTTCGGTGCACCGTCCTGGGCCGTCGAGCCGGGCACGCGGGGGGTGGTTCTCCACAAAACACGCGTCCGGTGCTGAAACTTTTCAGAAGTGTTTTTTGGGACTAAACACATTATCCGGAGCGCTTTACCTGCAGAAATTTCGATGAATTCTACACGCATGCCTGCGGGCCCGTCGACTTCTCTTTACCCGATTTCGGTGCACCGTCCTGGGCCGTCGAGCCGGGCACGCGGGGGGTGGTTCTCCACAAAACACGCGTCCGGTGCTGAAACTTTTCAGAAGTGTTTTTTGGGACTAAACACATTATCCGGAGCGCTTTACCTGCAGAAATTTCGATGAATTCTACACGCATGCCTGCGGGCCCGTCGACTTCTCTTTACCCGATTTCGGTGCACCGTCCTGGGCCTTCGAGCCGGGCACGCGGGGGGTGGTTCTCCACAAAACACGCGTCCGGTGCTGAAAATCGTCAGAAGTGTTTTTTGGGCAGAAAAACATTGTCCGGAGCGCTTTCCCTGCAGGAATTTCGATGAATTTGACACGCATGCCTGCGGGCCCGTCGACTTCTCTTTACCCGATTTCGGTGCACCGTCCTGGGCCGTCGAGCCGGGCACGCGGGGGGTGGTTCTCCACAAAACACGCGTCCGGTGCTGAAACTTTTCAGAAGTGTTTTTTGGGACTAAACACATTATCCGGAGCGCTTTACCTGCAGAAATTTCGATGAATTCTACACGCATGCCTGCGGGCCCGTCGACTTCTCTTTACCCGATTTCGGTGCACCGTCCTGGGCCTTCGAGCCGGGCACGCGGGGGGTGGTTCTCCACAAAACACGCGTCCGGTGCTGAAAATCGTCAGAAGTGTTTTTTGGGCAGAAACACATTGTCCGGAGCGCTTTACCTGCAGGAATTTCGATGAATTCTACACGCATGCCTGCGGGCCCGTCGACTTCTCTTTACCCGATTTCGGTGCACCGTCCTGGGCCGTCGAGCCGGGCACGCGGGGGGTGGTTCTCCACAAAACACGCGTGCGGTGCTGAAACTTTTCAGAAGTGTTTCGGGGGCAGAAACACATTGTCTGGAGCGCTTTCCCTGCAGGAGCTTTGATAAATTTGACACGCGGGCCCACCCCATGGTGGCCAACCTTATGCCCAGCGTCGGTGTCCTGTCCTGGGCGAGGATTTGGGGCTTACGGGGGGTTGGTTCTCCACCCTTGCGCCGGCCAACTCTTCCCCGTCTTCGGTGCTCCGTCCGGGGCTAGGACGTGGGGCTTCGTGGTCTGGGTCATCAATATGGTTCCCCCGAGGCCCAGGAGGAGTTAGGGTTAGGGTTAGGGTTGGGGGCCCCACCGAGTCCCGCCTTGGTCAATATGGTTCCCCGATGCTCAGCAGGAGTTAGGGTTAGGGTTAGGGTTTGGGGCCCCACCGAGTCCCGCCTTGGTCAGTATGTTTCCCTGAGGCCCAGGAGGGTTTGGGGTTAGGGTTGGGGGACCCACGGAGTCCTGCCTCGGTCAATATGGTTCACTGAGGCCCAGGAGGGGGGTTAGGGT
>JAUCMP010000138.1:25000-27500 GCA_030770545.1 Macropodus opercularis
CCCTGCCGGCACTTAGAAAATGAAAAGGCTTTGGGTGCGGAAATTTTTCCGAGTGCCAGCAGGGGAAATAAATTTCCATTCCCCTGCCGGCACTTAGAAAAAGAAAGGCGTTTGAGTGCGAAAATTTTTCCGAGTGCCAGCAGGGGAAATAAATTTCCATTCCCCTGCCGGCACTTAGAAAATGAAAAGGCTTTGGGTGCGGAAATTTTTCCGAGTGCCAGCAGGGGAAATAAATTTCCATTCCCCTGCCGGCACTTAGAAAACGAAAGGCGTTTGAGTGCGAAAATTTTTCAAAGTGTTTTCAGGGGAAATAAATTTCCATTCCCCTGCCGGCACTTAGAAAATGAAAAGGCTTTGGGTGCGGAAATTTTTCCGAGTGCCAGCAGGGGAAATAAATTTCCATTCCGCTGCCGGCACTTAGAAAATGAAAAGGCTTTGGGTGCGGAAATTTTTCCGAGTGCCAGCAGGGGAAATAAATTTTCTTTTCCCCTGCTGACACTTTGAAATATTTGAAGCCCGGGCCGACCGGCGGCGCCACCCGGTGGGCCCGCTGGGAGGTTTTTCTTTGCCCCACGCGGGTGCCGGCGCCCTGGGTGCAACCGAGGCGCCAAGGGAAAGCAGGGGAAATAAATTTCCATTCCCCTGCCGGAACTTAGAAAACGAAAGGCGTTTGAGTGCGGAAATTTTTCAAAGTGTTTTCAGGGGAAATAAATTTCCATTCCCCTGCCAGAACTTAGAAAATGAAAAGGCTTTGGGTGCGGAAAATTTTTCCGAGTGTCAGCAGGGGAAATAAATTTCCATTCCCCTGCCGACACTTTGAAATATTTGACACGCCGGCCCGTCGACTCCTCTTTACCCGATTTCGGTGCACCGTCCTGGGCCTTCGAGCCGGGCACGCGGGGGGTGGTTCTCCACAAAACACGCGTCCGGTGCTGAAAATCGTCAGAAGTGTTTTTTGGGCAGAAACACATTGTCCGGAGCGCTTTCCCTGCAGCAACTTTGAAATATTTGACACGCCGGCCCGGCGACTCCTCTTTACCCGATTTCGGTGCACCGTCCTGGGCCGTCGAGCCGGGCACGCGGGGGGTGGTTCTCCACAAAACACGCGTCCGGTGCTGAAACTTTTCAGAAGTGTTTTTTGGGACTAAACACATTATCCGGAGCGCTTTACCTGCAGAAATTTCGATGAATTCTACACGCATGCCTGCGGGCCCGTCGACTTCTCTTTACCCGATTTCGGTGCACCGTCCTGGGCCGTCGAGCCGGGCACGCGGGGGGTGGTTCTCCACAAAACACGCGTCCGGTGCTGAAACTTTTCAGAAGTGTTTTTTGGGACTAAACACATTATCCGGAGCGCTTTACCTGCAGAAATTTCGATGAATTCTACACGCATGCCTGCGGGCCCGTCGACTTCTCTTTACCCGATTTCGGTGCACCGTCCTGGGCCTTCGAGCCGGGCACGCGGGGGGTGGTTCTCCACAAAACACGCGTCCGGTGCTGAAAATCGTCAGAAGTGTTTTTTGGGCAGAAAACATTGTCCGGAGCGCTTTCCCTGCAGGAATTTCGATGAATTTGACACGCATGCCTGCGGGCCCGTCGACTTCTCTTTACCCGATTTCGGTGCACCGTCCTGGGCCGTCGAGCCGGGCACGCGGGGGGTGGTTCTCCACAAAACACGCGTCCGGTGCTGAAACTTTTCAGAAGTGTTTTTTGGGACTAAACACATTATCCGGAGCGCTTTACCTGCAGAAATTTCGATGAATTCTACACGCATGCCTGCGGGCCCGTCGACTTCTCTTTACCCGATTTCGGTGCACCGTCCTGGGCCTTCGAGCCGGGCACGCGGGGGGTGGTTCTCCACAAAACACGCGTCCGGTGCTGAAAATCGTCAGAAGTGTTTTTTGGGCAGAAACACATTGTCCGGAGCGCTTTACCTGCAGGAATTTCGATGAATTCTACACGCATGCCTGCGGGCCCGTCGACTTCTCTTTACCCGATTTCGGTGCACCGTCCTGGGCCGTCGAGCCGGGCACGCGGGGGGTGGTTCTCCACAAAACACGCGTGCGGTGCTGAAACTTTTCAGAAGTGTTTCGGGGGCAGAAACACATTGTCTGGAGCGCTTTCCCTGCAGGAGCTTTGATAAATTTGACACGCGGGCCCACCCCATGGTGGCCAACCTTATGCCCAGCGTCGGTGTCCTGTCCTGGGCGAGGATTTGGGGCTTACGGGGGGTTGGTTCTCCACCCTTGCGCCGGCCAACTCTTCCCCGTCTTCGGTGCTCCGTCCGGGGCTAGGACGTGGGGCTTCGTGGTCTGGGTCATCAATATGGTTCCCCCGAGGCCCAGGAGGAGTTAGGGTTAGGGTTAGGGTTGGGGGCCCCACCGAGTCCCGCCTTGGTCAATATGGTTCCCCGATGCTCAGCAGGAGTTAGGGTTAGGGTTAGGGTTTGGGGCCCCACCGAGTCCCGCCTTGGTCAGTATGTTTCCCTGAGGCCCAGGAG
>JAUCMP010000139.1:7500-10000 GCA_030770545.1 Macropodus opercularis
TTTTGGAGAAGATTATCAGGTGTAATCATTACAGTCGGGGCGGGGGCCAAGGCAGAACTAATGGGGACCCAGGGCAGCAGTAATAAAAACTACAAAGTCCCATCCACCATACTTCTGGAGGATGGGGCCTTTTTTCTTTTCTTTTTTTTTTTTTTTTGGAGAAGATTATCAGGTGTAATCATAACAGTGAATTATAACAGGTAATAAAAGGGACCCATCCACCAGACTTCTGGAGGATGGGCCTTTTTTTCTTTTCTTTTTTGGAGAAGATTATCAGGTGTAATCATTACAGTAATTATAACAGGTAATAAAAGGGACCCATCCACCAGACTTCTGGAGGATGGGCCTTTTTTTCTTTTCTTTTTTGGAGAAGATTATCAGGTGTAATCATTACAGTAATTATAACAGGTAATAAAAGGGACCCATCCACCAGACTGGCCTCCTTACGAGGTGGATGAGAGAAACTGGCGACAGAGAAGCCTTTTTCCACCCTAGCCCAGTACGTCACTAAGCTCCAGGCTTCTAGGCCCTCACAAACCTCGGCCCCAATCCCCCGGTCCAGCTGCGTAGCACCAGTAGTACACATAACCCTAACCCCCCTCCTGGGCCTCAGTGAACCATATTGACCGAGGCAGGACTCCGTGGGTCCCCCAACCCTAACCCCAAACCCTCCTGGGCCTCAGGGAAACATACTGACCAAGGCGGGACTCGGTGGGGCCCCAAACCCTAACCCTAACCCTAACTCCTGCTGAGCATCGGGGAACCATATTGACCAAGGCGGGACTCGGTGGGGCCCCCAACCCTAACCCTAACCCTAACTCCTCCTGGGCCTCGGGGGAACCATATTGATGACCCAGACCACGAAGCCCCACGTCCTAGCCCCGGACGGAGCACCGAAGACGGGGAAGAGTTGGCCGGCGCAAGGGTGGAGAACCAACCCCCCGTAAGCCCCAAATCCTCGCCCAGGACAGGACACCGACGCTGGGCATAAGGTTGGCCACCATGGGGTGGGCCCGCGTGTCAAATTTATCAAAGCTCCTGCAGGGAAAGCGCTCCGGACAATGTGTTTCTGCCCAAAAAACACTTCTGACGATTTTCAGCACCGGACGCGTGTTTTGTGGAGAACCACCCCCCGCGTGCCCGGCTCGAAGGCCCAGGACGGTGCACCGAAATCGGGTAAAGAGAAGTCGACGGGCCCGCAGGCATGCGTGTAGAATTCATCGAAATTTCTGCAGGTAAAGCGCTCCGGATAATGTGTTTAGTCCCAAAAAACACTTCTGAAAAGTTTCAGCACCGGACGCGTGTTTTGTGGAGAACCACCCCCCGCGTGCCCGGCTCGACGGCCCAGGACGGTGCACCGAAATCGGGTAAAGAGAAGTCGACGGGCCCGCAGGCATGCGTGTCAAATTCATCGAAATTCCTGCAGGGAAAGCGCTCCGGACAATGTTTTTCTGCCCAAAAAACACTTCTGACGATTTTCAGCACCGGACGCGTGTTTTGTGGAGAACCACCCCCCGCGTGCCCGGCTCGAAGGCCCAGGACGGTGCACCGAAATCGGGTAAAGAGAAGTCGACGGGCCCGCAGGCATGCGTGTAGAATTCATCGAAATTTCTGCAGGTAAAGCGCTCCGGATAATGTGTTTAGTCCCAAAAAACACTTCTGAAAAGTTTCAGCACCGGACGCGTGTTTTGTGGAGAACCACCCCCCGCGTGCCCGGCTCGACGGCCCAGGACGGTGCACCGAAATCGGGTAAAGAGAAGTCGACGGGCCCGCAGGCATGCGTGTAGAATTCATCGAAATTCCTGCAGGTAAAGCGCTCCGGACAATGTGTTTCTGCCCAAAAAACACTTCTGACGATTTTCAGCACCGGACGCGTGTTTTGTGGAGAACCACCCCCCGCGTGCCCGGCTCGAAGGCCCAGGACGGTGCACCGAAATCGGGTAAAGAGAAGTCGACGGGCCCGCAGGCATGCGTGTAGAATTCATCGAAATTTCTGCAGGTAAAGCGCTCCGGATAATGTGTTTAGTCCCAAAAAACACTTCTGAAAAGTTTCAGCACCGGACGCGTGTTTTGTGGAGAACCACCCCCCGCGTGCCCGGCTCGACGGCCCAGGACGGTGCACCGAAATCGGGTAAAGAGAAGTCGACGGGCCCGCAGGCATGCGTGTCAAATTCATCGAAATTCCTGCAGGGAAAGCGCTCCGGACAATGTTTTTCTGCCCAAAAAACACTTCTGACGATTTTCAGCACCGGACGCGTGTTTTGTGGAGAACCACCCCCCGCGTGCCCGGCTCGAAGGCCCAGGACGGTGCACCGAAATCGGGTAAAGAGAAGTCGACGGGCCCGCAGGCATGCGTGTAGAATTCATCGAAATTTCTGCAGGTAAAGCGCTCCGGATAATGTGTTTAGTCCCAAAAAACACTTCTGAAAAGTTTCAGCACCGGACGCGTGTTTTGTGGAGAACCACCCCCCGCGTGCCCGGCTCGACGGCCCAGGACGGT
>JAUCMP010000140.1:0-26643 GCA_030770545.1 Macropodus opercularis
AGGTTTACCACAATCGAAGACAAACTAAAATACAGTTTTAAAACATAGGCCACAATGTTGCTGAACTTTTTCTTACGCATGTGGTCGATTCTCTTTAAACCCATGAATGACTTACACAAGGTAAGACTTCAGTATTCGTAATATCCTACATGTAACTTCACTGTAAAATTCACTGACCACTAAAGAAATTACAGAACGCGTCAGGTGACTAAACCATTTCACAGAGCTACACACACATTCTTCACCTACACATAGTTGCTTCAGAACACTGGACTCACTCTGAATGGAGCGTCCGCTGTCCGCCTCCTGTCCCGGATGTCAAGTGGGAATCCAGTCCTGTTTCTGTGGAGCAGGTGGAACTTTTCCCTGGTGTCGGCTGTAACCATCAGTCTGGACTTAGGCGCCGGTCAGCAGACTGTCCATCACACGTTTATACTAAAAAATAAAACCAATACAAATCAAATTAATTAAAATACAAACTAAGTTTAACACAAAGTTATATGTAATTAGACACAGAAGTTTTAAAGCTATGCCCAAATCAATGCTTTGCCCCAACCTACAGGGAACTCCTGTAATCTGTTAATACCCAAAGCATCTATTCCATACAGCTGCACTTTCAGTCTAAAACCTGTTAACTAATAATCAGTAGCCTGAGCATCACAGAGAGGAGACTTGTTGGCTCTCGCCTCAACAATGAGTTAGTGTCATAGGTTCAGAGGTTCATCGTAAAATACTGTGATGTAAATGCAGTTTTTATGTGATATACGAGATGGTTCATAACACTGTACTCACTGTGAACGGAGCATCCGCTGTCCGCCTCCTGTCCCGAACATCAGGCGGGAATCCAGTCCTCCTTTTTCTGTTTAGAGGAACCTTTCCCTTGTGCCGGCTGTAACCCTCAGTCTGGACTCAGGCGTCAGTCGGCAGACTGTCCGTCCCACTTCTGACACCAAAATGTCGTGGAAAAACCTTCTTCTTGTGACAAATGCTGGAACGTACTGAGAAAACTAGAGGAGCATGTTGGTGTAATGAACCAGCTCAATGTTTAGTACGTGCTGGCATGAGGAAGACATCCTACAGCAAACCATCTGTCTTCTGATGGATGTTAACACCAGAGCTTCTTATATATTGTAACACAATGGTTTAGCCACCCCTCGCATGCTACCTGCTGTCTAAACGCATGTTCCATTTGGCCAACAGACCAACCTGGTAAAGCTTCTAACTTCCCCATTTTGTTCCCTGTGGTTGTGTACATTCACTTGGGCCGGTGCTTAAACTTTCAATGGGCTTATCATTCACACAGGGGTTTTCACTCACACTGATCTTCCCATCTCATCGTATGGTTGGACCTTATCACACATACTCTAACTTTGGGTGACTCTCTTCAGCCAGGTAGTTTGTATGACACATTGGTTCCGAGCAACGTACCCTGTAGTGTGCTTATCAGCAATGCACACGGGACACTGAAGGAGTCATCGCAAAGCTTATGATGTTATTATATCAGTCATACGCCCATTTTATTCAGATGGGACATCCCTAGATGTATGAATAATCTAAAACATAAAATCAACTCAAATAAAACTAAATACAAGCTAGGTTTACCACAATCGAAGACAAACTAAAATACAGTTTTAAAACATAGGCCACAATGTTGCTGAACTTTTTCTTGCACATGTGGTCGATTCTCTTTAAACTCATGAATGACTTACACAAGGTAAGACTTCAGTATTCATAATATTCTAGATGTAACTTCACTGTAACTTTCACTGACCACTAAAGAAATTACAGAATGCGTCAGGTGACTAAACCATTTCACAGAGCTACACACACATTCTTCACCTACACATAGTTGTTTCAGAACACTGGACTCACTCTGAATGGAGCGTCCGCTGTCCGCCTCCTGTCCCGGATGTCAGGCGGGAATCCAGTCCTGTTTCTGTGGAGCAGGTGGAACTTTTCCCTGGTGTCGGCTGTAACCATCAGTCTGGACTCAGGCGCCGGTCAGCAGACTGTCCATCACACGTTTATACTAAAAAATAAAACCAATACAAATCAAATTAATTAAAATACAAACTAAGTTTAACACAAAGTTATATGTAAGAAGGCACAGAAGTTTTAAAGCTATGCCCAAATCAATGCTTTGCCCCAACCTACAGGGAATTCCTGTAATATGTTAATACCCAAAGCATCTATTCCATACAGCTGCACTTTCAGTCTAAAACCTGTTAACTAATAATCAGTAGCCTGAGCATCACAGAGAGGAGACTTGTTGGCTCTCGCCTCAACAATGAGTTAGTGTCATAGGTTCAGAGGTTCATCGTAAAATACTGTGATGTAAATGCAGTTTTTATGTGATATACCAGATGGTTCATAACACTGTACTCACTGTGAACGGAGCATCCACTGTCCGCCTCCTGTCCCGAACATCAGGCAGGAATCCAGTCCTCCTTTTTCTGTTTAGAGGAACCTTTCCCTTGTGCCGGCTGTAACCCTTAGTCTGGACTCAGGCGTCAGTCGGCAGACTGTCCGTCCCACTTCTGACACCAAAATGTCGTGGAAAAACCTTCTTCTTGTGACAAATACTGGAACATACTAAGAAAACTAGAGGAGCATGTTGGTGTAATGAACCAGCTCAATGTTTAGTAGGTGCTGGCATGAGGAAGACATCCTACAGCGAACCACTGTCTTCTGATGGATGTTAACACCAGAGCTTCTTATATATTGTAACACAATGGTTTAGCCACCCCTCGCATGCTACCTGCTGTCTAAACGCATGTTCCATTTGGCCAACAGACCAACCTGGTAAAGCTTTTAACCTTGTGGTCGATTCTCTTTAAACCCATGAATGACTTACACAAGGTAAGACTTCAGTATTCGTAATATCCTACATGTAACTTCACTGTAACTTTCACTGACCACTGAAGAAATTACAGAACGCGTCAGGTGACTAAACCATTTCACAGAGCTACACACACATTCTTCACCTACACATAGTTGTTTCAGAACACTGGACTCACTCTGAATGGAGCGTCCGCTGTCCGCCTCCTGTCCCGGATGTCAGGCGGGAATCCAGTCCTGTTTCTGTGGAGCAGGTGGAACTTTTCCCTGGTGTCGGCTGTAACCATCAGTCTGGACTCAGGCGCCGGTCAGCAGACTGTCCATCACACGTTTATACTAAAAAATAAAACCAATACAAATCAAATTAATTAAAATACAAACTAAGTTTAACACAAAGTTATATGTAATTAGACACAGAAGTTTTAAAGCTATGCCCAAATCAATGCTTTGCCCCAACCTACAGGGAACTCCTGTAATCTGTTAATACCCAAAGCATCTATTCCATACAGCTGCACTTTCAGTCTAAAACCTGTTAACTAATAATCAGTAGCCTGAGCATCACAGAGAGGAGACTTGTTGGCTCTCGCCTCAACAATGAGTTAGTGTCATAGGTTCAGAGGTTCATCGTAAAATACTGTGATGTAAATGCAGTTTTTATGTGATATACGAGATGGTTCATAACACTGTACTCACTGTGAACGGAGCATCCGCTGTCCGCCTCCTGTCCCGAACATCAGGCGGGAATCCAGTCCTCCTTTTTCTGTTTAGAGGAACCTTTCCCTTGTGCCGGCTGTAACCCTCAGTCTGGACTCAGGCGTCAGTCGGCAGACTGTCCGTCCCACTTCTGACACCAAAATGTCGTGGAAAAACCTTCTTCTTGTGACAAATGCTGGAACGTACTGAGAAAACTAGAGGAGCATGTTGGTGTAATGAACCAGCTCAATGTTTAGTACGTGCTGGCATGAGGAAGACATCCTACAGCAAACCATCTGTCTTCTGATGGATGTTAACACCAGAGCTTCTTATATATTGTAACACAATGGTTTAGCCACCCCTCGCATGCTACCTGCTGTCTAAACGCATGTTCCATTTGGCCAACAGACCAACCTGGTAAAGCTTCTAACTTCCCCATTTTGTTCCCTGTGGTTGTGTACATTCACTTGGGCCGGTGCTTAAACTTTCAATGGGCTTATCATTCACACAGGGGTTTTCACTCACACTGATCTTCCCATCTCATCGTATGGTTGGACCTTATCACACATACTCTAACTTTGGGTGACTCTCTTCAGCCAGGTAGTTTGTATGACACATTGGTTCCGAGCAACGTACCCTGTAGTGTGCTTATCAGCAATGCACACGGGACACTGAAGGAGTCATCGCAAAGCTTATGATGTTATTATATCAGTCATACGCCCATTTTATTCAGATGGGACATCCCTAGATGTATGAATAATCTAAAACATAAAATCAACTCAAATAAAACTAAATACAAGCTAGGTTTACCACAATCGAAGACAAACTAAAATACAGTTTTAAAACATAGGCCACAATGTTGCTGAACTTTTTCTTGCACATGTGGTCGATTCTCTTTAAACTCATGAATGACTTACACAAGGTAAGACTTCAGTATTCATAATATTCTAGATGTAACTTCACTGTAACTTTCACTGACCACTAAAGAAATTACAGAATGCGTCAGGTGACTAAACCATTTCACAGAGCTACACACACATTCTTCACCTACACATAGTTGTTTCAGAACACTGGACTCACTCTGAATGGAGCGTCCGCTGTCCGCCTCCTGTCCCGGATGTCAGGCGGGAATCCAGTCCTGTTTCTGTGGAGCAGGTGGAACTTTTCCCTGGTGTCGGCTGTAACCATCAGTCTGGACTCAGGCGCCGGTCAGCAGACTGTCCATCACACGTTTATACTAAAAAATAAAACCAATACAAATCAAATTAATTAAAATACAAACTAAGTTTAACACAAAGTTATATGTAAGAAGGCACAGAAGTTTTAAAGCTATGCCCAAATCAATGCTTTGCCCCAACCTACAGGGAATTCCTGTAATATGTTAATACCCAAAGCATCTATTCCATACAGCTGCACTTTCAGTCTAAAACCTGTTAACTAATAATCAGTAGCCTGAGCATCACAGAGAGGAGACTTGTTGGCTCTCGCCTCAACAATGAGTTAGTGTCATAGGTTCAGAGGTTCATCGTAAAATACTGTGATGTAAATGCAGTTTTTATGTGATATACCAGATGGTTCATAACACTGTACTCACTGTGAACGGAGCATCCACTGTCCGCCTCCTGTCCCGAACATCAGGCAGGAATCCAGTCCTCCTTTTTCTGTTTAGAGGAACCTTTCCCTTGTGCCGGCTGTAACCCTTAGTCTGGACTCAGGCGTCAGTCGGCAGACTGTCCGTCCCACTTCTGACACCAAAATGTCGTGGAAAAACCTTCTTCTTGTGACAAATACTGGAACATACTAAGAAAACTAGAGGAGCATGTTGGTGTAATGAACCAGCTCAATGTTTAGTAGGTGCTGGCATGAGGAAGACATCCTACAGCGAACCACTGTCTTCTGATGGATGTTAACACCAGAGCTTCTTATATATTGTAACACAATGGTTTAGCCACCCCTCGCATGCTACCTGCTGTCTAAACGCATGTTCCATTTGGCCAACAGACCAACCTGGTAAAGCTTTTAACTTCCCCATTTTGTTCCCTGTGGTTGTGTACATTCACTTGGGCCGGTGCTTAAACTTTCAATGGGCTTATCATTCACACAGGGGTTTTCACTCACACTGATCTTCCCATCTCATCGTATGGTTGGACCTTATCACACATACTCTAACTTTGGGTGACTCTCTTCAGCCAGGTAGTTTGTATGACACATTGGTTCCGAGCAACGTACCCTGTAGTGTGCTTATCAGCAATGCACACGGAACACTGAAGGAGTCATCGCAAAGCTTATGATGTTATTATATCAGTCATACGCCCATTTTATTCAGATGGGACATCCCTAGATGTATGAAAAATCTAAAACATAAAATCAACTCAAATAAAACTAAATACAAGCTAGGTTTACCACAATCGAAGATAAAATAAAATACAGTTTTAAAACATAGGCCACAATGTTGCTGAACTTTTTCTTACACATGTGGTCGATTCTCTTTAAACCCATGAATGACTTACACAAGGTAAGACTTCAGTATTCGTAATATCCTACATGTAACTTCACTGTAACTTTCACTGACCACTGAAGAAATTACAGAACGCGTCAGGTGACTAAACCATTTCACAGAGCTACACACACATTCTTCACCTACACATAGTTGCTTCAGAACACTGGACTCACTCTGAATGGAGCGTCCGCTGTCCGTCTCCTGTCCCGGATGTCAGGCAGGAATCCAGTCCTGTTTCTGTGGAGAAGGTGGAACTTTTCCCTGGTGTCGGCTGTAACCATCAGTCTGGACTCAGGCGCCGGTCAGCAGACTGTCCATCACACGTTTATACTAAAAAATAAAACCAATACAAATCAAATTAATTAAAATACAAACTAAGTTTAACACAAAGTTATATGTAATTAGACACAGAAGTTTTAAAGCTATGCCCAAATCAATGCTTTGCCCCAACCTACAGGGAACTCCTGTAATCTGTTAATACCCAAAGCATCTATTCCATACAGCTGCACTTTCAGTCTAAAACCTGTTAACTAATGATCAGTAGCCTGAGCATCACAGAGAGGAGACTTGTTGGCTCTCGCCTCAACAATGAGTTAGTGTCATAGGTTCAGAGGTTCATCGTAAAATACTGTGATGTAAATGCAGTTTTTATGTGATATACGAGATGGTTCATAACACTGTACTCACTGTGAACGGAGCATCCGCTGTCCGCCTCCTGTCCCGAACATCAGGTGGGAATCCAGTCCTCCTTTTTCTGTTTAGAGGAACCTTTCCCTTGTGCCGGCTGTAACCCTCAGTCTGGACTCAGGCGTCAGTCGGCAGACTGTCCGTCCCACTTCTGACACCAAAATATCGTGGAAAAACCTTCTTCTTGTGACAAATGCTGGAACATACTGAGAAAACTAGAGGAGCATGTTGGTGTAATGAACCAGCTCAATGTTTAGTACGTGCTGGCATGAGGAAGACATCCTACAGCGAACCACTGTCTTCTGATGGATGTTAACACCAGAGCTTCTTATATATTGTAACACAATGGTTTAGCCACCCCTCGCATGCTACCTGCTGTCTAAACGCATGTTCCATTTGGCCAACAGACCAACCTGGTAAAGCTTCTAACTTCCCCAGTTTGTTCCCTGTGGTTGTGTACATTCACTTGGGCCGGTGCTTAAACTTTCAATGGGCTTATCATTCACACAGGGGTTTTCACTCACACTGATCTTCCCATCTCATCGTATGGTTGGACCTTATCACACATACTCTAACTTTGGGTGACTCTCTTCAGCCAGGTAGTTTGTATGACACATTGGTTCCGAGCAACGTACCCTGTAGTGTGCTTATCAGCAATGCACACGGGACACTGAAGGAGTCATCGCAAAGCTTATGATGTTATTATATCAGTCATACGCCCATTTTATTCAGATGGGACATCCCTAGATGTATGAATAATCTAAAACATAAAATCAACTCAAATAAAACTAAATACAAGCTAGGTTTACCACAAAGTGACACAAATGAAGACAAACTAAAATACAGTTTTAAAACATAGGCCACAATGTTGCTGAACTTTTTCTTACGCATGTGGTCGATTCTCTTTAAACCCATGAATGACTTACACAAGGTAAGACTTCAGTATTCGTAATATCCTACATGTAACTTCACTGTAACTTTCACTGACCACTGAAGAAATTACAGAACGCGTCAGGTGACTAAACCATTTCACAGAGCTACACACACATTCTTCACCTACACATAGTTGCTTCAGAACACTGGACTCACTCTGAATAGAGCGTCCGCTGTCCGCCTCCTGTCCCGGATGTCAGGCGGGAATCCAGTCCTGTTTCTGTGGAGCAGGTGGAACTTTTCCCTGGTGTCGGCTGTAACCATCAGTCTGGACTCAGGCGCCGATCAGCAGACTGTCCATCACACGTTTATACTAAAAAATTAAACCAATACAAATCAAATTAATTAAAATACAAACTAAGTTTAACACAAAGTTATATGTAATTAGACACAGAAGTTTTAAAGCTATGCCCAAATCAATGCTTTGCCCCAACCTACAGGGAACTCCTGTAATCTGTTAATACCCAAAGCATCTATTCCATACAGCTGCACTTTCAGTCTAAAACCTGTTAACTAATGATCAGTAGCCTGAGCATCACAGAGAGGAGACTTGTTGGCTCTCGCCTCAACAATGAGTTAGTGTCATAGGTTCAGAGGTTCATCGTAAAATACTGTGATGTAAATGCAGTTTTTATGTGCTATACGAGATGGTTCATAACACTGTACTCACTGTGAACGGAGCATCCGCTGTCCGCCTCCTGTCCCGAACATCAGGCGGGAATCCAGTCCTCCTTTTTCTGTTTAGAGGAACCTTTCCCTTGTGCCGGCTGTAACCCTCAGTCTGGACTCAGGCGTCAGTCGGCAGACTGTCCGTCCCACTTCTGACACCAAAATGTCGTGGAAAAACCTTCTTCTTGTGACAAATGCTGGAACATACTGAGAAAACTAGAGGAGCATGTTGGTGTAATGAACCAGCTCAATGTTTAGTACGTGCTGGCATGAGGAAGACATCCTACAGCGAACCACTGTCTTCTGATGGATGTTAACACCAGAGCTTCTTATATATTGTAACACAATGGTTTAGCCACCCCTCGCATGCTACCTGCTGTCTAAACGCATGTTCCATTTGGCCAACAGACCAACCTGGTAAAGCTTCTAACTTCCCCATTTTGTTCCCTGTGGTTGTGTACATTCACTTGGGCCGGTGCTTAAACTTTCAATGGGCTTATCATTCACACAGGGGTTTTCACTCACACTGATCTTCCCATCTCATCGTATGGTTGGACCTTATCACACATACTCTAACTTTGGGTGACTCTCTTCAGCCAGGTAGTTTGTATGACACATTGGTTCCGAGCAACGTACCCTGTAGTGTGCTTATCAGCAATGCACACGGGACACTGAAGGAGTCATCGCAAAGCTTATGATGTTATTATATCAGTCATACGCCCATTTTATTCAGATGGGACATCCCTAGATGTATGAATAATCTAAAACATAAAATCAACTCAAATAAAACTAAATACAAGCTAGGTTTACCACAAAGTGACACAAATGAAGACAAACTAAAATACAGTTTAAAAACATAGGCCACAATGTTGCTGAACTTTTTCTTACACATGTGGTCGATTCTCTTTAAACCCATGAATGACTTACACAAGGTAAGACTTCAGTATTTGTAATATCCTACATGTAACTTCACTGTAACTTTCACTGACCACTAAAGAAATTACAGAACGCGTCAGGTGACTAAACCATTTCACAGAGCTACACACACATTCTTCACCTACACATAGTTGCTTCAGAACACTGGACTCACTCTGAATGGAGCGTCCGCTGTCCGCCTCCTGTCCCGGATGTCAGGCGGGAATCCAGTCCTGTTTCTGTGGAGCAGGTGGAACTTTTCCCTGGTGTCGGCTGTAAACATCAGTCTGGACTCAGGCGCCGGTCAGCAGACTGTCCATCACATGTTTATACCAAAAAATAAAACCAATACAAATCAAATTAATTAAAATACAAACTAAGTTTAACACAAAGTTATATGTAATTAGACACAGAAGTTTTAAAGCTATGCCCAAATCAATGCTTTGCCCCAACCTACAGGGAACTCCTGTAATCTGTTAATACCCAAAGCATCTATTCCATACAGCTGCACTTTCAGTCTAAAACCTGTTAACTAATGATCAGTAGCCTGAGCATCACAGAGAAGAGACTTGTTGGCTCTCGCCTCAACAATGAGTTAGTGTTACAGGTTCAGAGGTTCATCGTAAAATACTGTGATGTAAATGCAGTTTTTATGTGATATACGAGATGGTTCATAACACTGTACTCACTGTGAACGGAGCATCCGCTGTCCGCCTCCTGTCCCGAACATCAGGTGGGAATCCAGTCCTCCTTTTTCTGTTTAGAGGAACCTTTCCCTTGTGCCGGCTGTAACCCTCAGTCTGGACTCAGGCGTAAGTCGGCAGACTGTCCGTCCCACTTCTGACACCAAAATGTCGTGGAAAAACCTTCTTCTTGTGACAAATGCTGGAACATACTGAGAAAACTAGAGGAGCATGTTGGTGTAATGAACCAGCTCAATGTTTAGTACGTGCTGGCATGAGGTAGACATCCTACAGCGAACCACTGTCTTCTGATGGATGTTAACACCAGAGCTTCTTATATATTGTAACACAATGGTTTAGCCACCCCTCGCATGCTACCTGCTGTCTAAACGCATGTTCCATTTGGCCAACAGACCAACCTGGTAAAGCTTCTAACTTCCCCATTTTGTTCCCTGTGGTTGTGTAGATTCACTTGGGCCGGTGCTTAAACTTTCAATGGGCTTATCATTCACACAGGGGTTTTCACTCACACTGATCTTCCCATCTCATCGTATGGTTGGACCTTATCACACATACTCTAACTTTGGGTGACTCTCTTCAGCCAGGTAGTTTGTATGACACATTGGTTCCGAGCAACGTACCCTGTAGTGTGCTTATCAGCAATGCACACGGGACACTGAAGGAGTCATCGCAAAGCTTATGATGTTATTATATCAGTCATACGCCCATTTTATTCAGATGGGACATCCCTACATATATGAATAATCTAAAACATAAAATCAACTCAAATAAAACTAAATACAAGCTAGGTTTACCACAAAGTGACACAAATGAAGACAAACTAAAATACAGTTTTAAAACATAGGCCACAATGTTGCTGAACATTTACACATGTGGTCGATTCTCTTTAAACCCATGAATGACTTACACAAGGTAAGACTTCAGTATTCGTAATATTCTAGATGTAACTTCACTGTAACTTTCACTGACCACTAAAGAAATTACAGAACGCGTCAGGTGACTAAACCATTTCACAGAGCTACACACACATTCTTCACCTACACATAGTTGCTTCAGAACACTGGACTCACTCTGAATGGAGCGTCCGCTGTCCGCCTCCTGTCCCGGATGTCAGGCGGGAATCCAGTCCTGTTTCTGTGGAGCAGGTGGAACTTTTCCCTGGTGTCGGCTGTAACCATCAGTCTGGACTCAGGCAGACTGTCCATCACACGTTTATACAAAAAAATGAAACCAATACAAATCAAATTAATTAAAATACAAACTAAGTTTAACACAAAGTTATATGTAATTAGACACAGAAGTTTTAAAGCTATGCCCAAATCAATGCTTTGCCCCAACCTACAGGGAACTCCTGTAATCTGTTAATACCCAAAGCATCTATTCCATACAGCTGCACTTTCAGTCTAAAACCTGTTAACTAATGATCAGTAGCCTGAGCATCACAGAGAAGAGACTTGTTGGCTCTCGCCTCAACAATGAGTTAGTGTTACAGGTTCAGAGGTTCATCGTAAAATACTGTGATGTAAATGCAGTTTTTATGTGATATACGAGATGGTTCATAACACTGTACTCACTGTGAACGGAGCATCCGCTGTCCGCCTCCTGTCCCGAACATCAGGTGGGAATCCAGTCCTCCTTTTTCTGTTTAGAGGAACCTTTCCCTTGTGCCGGCTGTAACCCTCAGTCTGGACTCAGGCGTCAGTCGGCAGACTGTCCGTCCCACTTCTGACACCAAAATGTCGTGGAAAAACCTTCTTCTTGTGACAAATGCTGGAACATACTGAGAAAACTAGAGGAGCATGTTGGTGTAATGAACCAGCTCAATGTTTAGTACGTGCTGGCATGAGGAAGACATCCTGCAGCGAACCACTGTCTTCTGATGGATGTTAACACCAGAGCTTCTTATATATTGTAACACAATGGTTTAGCCACCCCTCGCATGCTACCTGCTGTCTAAACGCATGTTCCATTTGGCCAACAGACCAACCTGGTAAAGCTTCTAACTTCCCCATTTTGTTCCCTGTGGTTGTGTAGATTCACTTGGGCCGGTGCTTAAACTTTCAATGGGCTTATCATTCACACAGGGGTTTTCACTCACACTGATCTTCCCATCTCATCGTATGGTTGGACCTTATCACACATACTCTAACTTTGGGTGACTCTCTTCAGCCAGGTAGTTTGTATGACACATTGGTTCCGAGCAACGTACCCTGTAGTGTGCTTATCAGCAATGCACACGGGACACTGAAGGAGTCATCGCAAAGCTTATGATGTTATTATATCAGTCATACGCCCATTTTATTCAGATGGGACATCCCTACATGTATGAATAATCTAAAACATAAAATCAACTCAAATAAAACTAAATACAAGCTAGGTTTACCACAAAGTGACACAAATGAAGACAAACTAAAATACAGTTTTAAAACATAGGCCACAATGTTGCTGAACATTTACACATGTGGTCGATTCTCTTTAAACCCATGAATGACTTACACAAGGTAAAACTTCAGTATTCGTAATATTCTAGATGTAACTTCACTGTAAAATTCACTGACCACTAAAGAAATTACAGAACGCGTCAGGTGACTAAACCATTTCACAGAGCTACACACACATTCTTCACCTACACATAGTTGCTTCAGAACACTGGACTCACTCTGAATGGAGCGTCCGCTGTCCGACATCCTGTCCCGGATGTCAGGCGGGAATCCAGTCCTGTTTCTGTGGAGAAGGTGGAACTTTTCCCTGGTGTTGGCTGTAAACATCAGTTCGGACTCAGGCGCCGGTCAGCAGACTGTCCATCACACGTTTATACTAAAATATAAAACCAATACAAATCAAATTAATTAAAATACAAGCTAAGTTTAACACAAAGTTACGTGTAAGCAGACACAGAAGTTTTAAAGCTATGCCCAAAATGAAGAGCAGCGCTGAGGAGCCGATGCTAAAGTCAGACATGCTGGGAAAAACGCTACAAGTGGCCGCGTACAGGGCAGACGCTGCCCCCTCGTGTACAAATACAGGAATGATCCTCCATGACAGTTTTCTAGTCTAACACCTGACTTGATCGGTTTTTGTTTTAATAAGGCGAACACTCTAATGTTTTAATAGACCAGGTCAAAAAGAAAACATGGAAAACGATAGCAAACACTGACATCATAAGTAGTTTTTCAGGTGAATTAAAAAGCCAATAGTAACCAAATCACAATAGTAAAAAAAACGTCACAATACACGCAATAAGCAGTTCAAGACATTTCTCAACTGATCAGAAAGCATAAAACAAATAATTTACAAACATTTTTATCTCAGCTCTATAACGTCTTACCTCTGTTTCTCTGTCTCCGTGGAAACGATATGACTGGTACCAGTTTCATCTGTTTAGCCGACACCGCCGTTACGTGACGTCATCAAACCGCCAATCTAGCCGTTGATATTCTCAGCCAATCAGATTCAAACTCCCGCGTAACCATGACGACCTTTGCGCAGAGGTACTCGGGAAAAACACGGTGCATTGATAACATCCAATATGGCGGCGTCCGGCACTAGCACACGCTCTACTCTTTCAGAAAAATGTAAATCTATGGCAACCGACAGAGAAGGTGGAAAAGCTGAAAGCTGGACAGGTAGGTGGCCTCCTCAGTGAAGTGTTTACTGTGTACAGTAGCGCTGCTAGATGTTTGAATATACAATATGTGAAGCTAAAGTAGCAATGTCGCTAACAAGCTAACCTAAGTCTAACTGCTGACAATATTTACACGACCACGGTATTACAAGGTTTGGGAAATTTTGTTAGCAGTGTATCAACCAGACTGTGTTTCAGTTGTACATGTGGCCTTCCACACAACTGTGGTAGATAATTAATAAGGATTTAAATGTTCAAAATTCAATCCTTAATTACTGTATTAAATGAACTGCATATCTTTTTTGCCTTTATTTCATAACTTATGTTTGAATGTGTTACAAGTTGGCAACGTGCTCTGGTTTGTACTTGGGGCTATGGTAGAAACAATATCTGTAGTTCCAGCAGCTGTGCAGCATGCAAGCAAGTGTTGCACACAGCTTGGTAACGCAAAGACAAAAGAAGATGTAAAAAGGTAAAATGTCAACAAAACCCCTGTTAAAGCTGCTGTCAGGATGTGAGTGCCATCATTTATACTGATGAGGTGAAAACGTATTATGGACGTATGTGCCACATTATTACAGTGTTTTTGTTTTTGTGCAGTAGACAAGATGGAAAAACATGCTCAGACTGACCAAGACATTTTAAGCATCTATCGATACTGATTGTTGCTGATACTTACTACTTACTTACTTACATCTTATTAATCTGTAAAGATGTGGTATCTGTCTGTCTGTTGTTAATGTGTTTTTGTTTTTCCCCTGAATCCTACTCCTTTTGATTCTGGAACTAGGAGTCTATTCCAGCTGTCATGTGGGTTGAGAGGAGCGGTACAGGTCGCCAGTCCAACAACCAGTGTCGTTGAATGGCCTGTCTGATATCACAAGACACTTTTAAACCCCAATGCAGCTTCGGCTCAGGCAGCATTTGGCAGAAAAGATTAATGTCATATTAGCAATTAAGGTAAACTAGTACGTCTACGACGCTGGAACAAATTAAACAGCAACAACTGGTTGTTGTTTGTTTATTTATTCAAAGTTTGCTTAGTGCCTTCTGTAATTATTCTGTAACAATTTTACACATCAACGGTTTGTTGATATTTAGACAGTTTTACTAGACCTTTCAGAAAGTATAAGTACAAACATACAGTTCGCTGTAGGAATGTATGCGTTGTCTCACTTAAATAGCAAAACATACCTGGCAGCGAGACTTGTCCAGCCAAATCAAGTCCTGTGGGATATGTCAGTTTTTAATGGCAGATTAGGAACTCTCCTGGATGAGAGATGTGAGGGCTTTGCAGCCAGTTGACTACTATCTATGATTTGCTGTTTGTGAGAATGAATTGTGTTCTGTTGGTTCTCATGAGTCCTCAAATATTGTCTGTATATATGAACCTTTTAATGCATTTTTCTTTAGGGGTTGTTCACCCTAAAGACTTGTGGCTTGTAATGAAACACTGCTGTACGTCAAAAATCTGCTAGAGATTCTCAAATGTTTAGTTTGTTTGCTTTTCTTTATTTCTTAAATGCAACCGAGCCGTAATCTGTACAAAAACATGACCTCAATCATTTACTGCTGCAAGATTGCACATTTAACATAAAGCAGTGACTGATATCTGTCTTTCACCTCCTTTGCAGTAGTTACTTTGTCCACTTGATGCTTTTTCTCATCGTAGTCCTCTGTTCAGTATCCCACATCCTGTTGGATTCTTCTCTCGGTTCTCATGCTTATGACTCATCGTCCCACGTGGAAACAATTCAATAACTGTGAGGGAGCTTTTACTTCTGTTGATGAAAACTTGAGACACTCTCCCCAGAATCCTGGAGTTGGAGCAAAGAGAAATGGATGAAAAAAGTTTAGTCTTCTTACCCAAATATAGATTTTAATGGAATCTTTATAAACCTGTCAGTGATGTATATCATTGTTTGCTAATAGCAAGCAACATGTATCATGTCTAACTGTGCACTTCTATTGAGATCACACCATCTGTCAGTGAAGACTGCCCCCTAATGGGTGAATCTTTTTCTTGTGTGACATCTCTCCATCCAGGACATGCTGCGTTGGGTTTATCGTCTCCAGCTGTCGTGATACCCGCACAACAGATCACCTCCACCTCAAACGGCAGAGCATTGTTTGCCTTCATGATTCTGATTCTGATCGTGCCTTCCATTTTGCTTGAAACTCTGTAAAGCTCAAGTGTCAGCACATGAGCAGTTTCATGGCAAACGGCCACAATTTCACTTGTTTGGAGAAGAGTTGTTGTTTGACAGTAGGTGAAATAAACAGTTTCCATTTGAACCCATTCACAAGCCTGTTAATTGTTAATTGCATCATTGGGAGCTGATTTATTACCTAAACAAGCAGTGTTTCATATGCAGATACTTAGAGGTTCTTAGAAGTTTTAGAAATGTTTTTACTACAGTTCAGAAAAAGAAACTACTCCACGTACGATTGTAATGGAATTTCTATTATATGGGTATTTTCCCTTGTGACAGAACTGTGATTCATATTACTTGATATGTCCTCATATGTATCTGTACTAAGCAAAGTAATCATATACTTGCTTACAGAAATATTTTAGAATAGTGAGCCTTTCCTTCTTTCTGATGGGAAAGGGAGGTAGGGAGATGCTGTTTAGTTAAAATAGTTTTACAGCATAGTTTGCTTTGTTTCTGTTACACTTTTCCTGCTGCAAGACAGTGACTGACCCTGAGACTGAGCTAATGAGAAGACACATCTTTACTCCCTAGCAACGCAGGAGGTATTTAGGTAGGCACAGGCTAGATGACTTCAGATCTACACTCAGGCAGGACAGTTTTGAACTGACTCTGTGTACTTGTCTTCTTGCAAGAATAAAAGACAACAGAAAGACAACTTTGATCGACTTTTGATCAATTCATCAGGTTCCTAACAGGTTTTTCCTCTACAATTTGTAATATATTTTTTGGAGTGGTGACAGAAAGTACCGTTCTGTCCCATGTTTCCACAATGTTAGTGACTTGTCAAAGGAATTTTTCACAGCCTGACAACACACGTGATTTTTATTAATTAAAATAATTGTATATATAAATATAATAAAGCTTTAGTCAGTTATTGTGACAATTATTCGAGGAATAACATTGTACATTGGAAGTGTATCTACTGTCTGCCGTTGTGGGATTAATGAAGTCCTATTTTATGTTATGTAGGCGTTTTGGCACAGTCAGAGTGATTGTTTTAGCTGCTGCATCTTAATTCAAGCAGTGTCACTTGTCATGTACTGACAACTCTGGTGTCGTTGGACTGTTGTCAAGCTTGTTCTCTGGTGCATCTCCCTTTGGCCAAGTTGTTCTATAGGACACCCCTCTGTCATCATTGTGTGGTGCGCCTCTGGGTGGGCCTGATTCCAGATGATCCTGCTGCACTGGTGTAGCGTCTCTCTGCTCCGGCGGGCGTACGGGCTCAATCGGTTCCTATGGTGGTTGAATCGCAGCCTGCTGTGGTTGATTCTGAGCGATGCTCACACCAGGTGGTACTGGCATCACAGGTGGTAGTCAATGCAGAACCGTGGCTTACAGCCTCCCTCTGCCTCCATCAGCTCCTGTCAGCACTATGGTGGAGTACGCTGTGTTCCTAGATGAGGTTGTGCACGTGATGAGGTTGATAGAGGATATGGAGCATAGTCCTCTCTGTGAACTGATCCTGTCTGTGTCTCTGTGATATCTTGCTATGCTTGCAGGTACTCCCCATGACCGAAATCTGTGCACAGTCGACTCGTCTAGGACGGGCGGAACAAAGACCCGGAGCGTGAATCCGTCTGCTGGGCCGGTTGAATAGCTCCTGACATCCCCCTCTACGCTCGCTGATGACGACTTCTGGAGGCATCTGACCAGGGCAAGACAAAAAGTAAGTACCGCTGAAAAAGTGCGGTGTGTGTGTGTGAAATGGCAGGTTGCATTTCCAAGAAGTAGAACAGAAGTAATTGTTCTAGAATAAGGAGAAAATAGATAGTACTTACTCCTCAGTGAATGTTCAGTCTAATGCATTAGTGATGTGTGGAGTGTGAGAGTCACCCATTGACGCAGAAAACGTGTGACCGGGGGAAACCTGACGGTGTTAACGCAACCCGGCCACACGAACTATACGAAGGGTGAATTAAGGAAACTGTGGGTTATTAGGAGAATCCAAGTCAGAAATTTCACCGCCTAGGTTGCGGGGCTCGGATACTCACATTAAGTTTGAAAACAGTAGGACTGAGCCAAAATTGAAATCGCTGCTCACATTTTCAGCTACACCCGCAGGAAAATAGTCCTGTAGAAGCTTGGTGCAGTCGATGAACACGTGAGGTGGTGGCGGATCGTTGACTCAGTCCAAAAGTATATTAATAAAGTATATTAATAAAGTCCTAATAAAGTATATTAATAAATGCTATTAGTAAAGTCTATTAATAAAGTACATTAATAAGGTCTAAAGGAGAGATGGGGAAAAGAAACAGTAAGCCCCTTTTGGAGGGGGACACGAAGTTCATGGCATTGTTAGATCCACAACATGTTAAGTGGATCGGCGAGTGGAAAGAAAGATACGAATTCAGTGGCAAATTAGTGCCTGATGATTGTCATAATCTTCTATATAAATTAGATAAAAATATGACAAAAGAGAAGGGAAAACGCAAAGAAAAATTACAAACACAGTGGTTGACAGCAGCAGAGTGGAAAAAGCAAGCAGTGAAAAGACAAGGAAAGATAAAGGAAAAACAGGAAAAAAGCAGAAACAGGTGGCATTACAAGCAGCAGCTCTTGTGGAACCAGATGAAGAAGCAGTGCGAGGGAGGGCACTGAGAGAATAACGGAGGAGAGAACAGGAAGAGAGAGAGGCCAGAGAGAGGCTTGCAACTCGGTTGGCAGAGTTAGATGAACAGACCAAGTCAGTGGGAGAAGGAGCAGCTGGAATGACTTCTCCAGTAGCGTCACATACGAGGGGAAAGGAAGAGAAGAGTGAGAAATTAAAATCCAAAACAGCCAGCGTGAATGTGGCTGCACAATATCCAGATCTTACAAATATCAAATTAACCTATGGGTTAGATAATGATGATGAATGTGAGGATTGTGATCCAATGCCAGATCCTCTGACCCCTGGGCCAGACCAGGTGTTTCCCATGATTGAGGTAGCTAATCCAAATTATGGAGTAGGGGCAGAAGGAAGAACCATACGAGTTTATCGACCGTGTACAGAAGCAGACTGTAGTGAAGCTTGCAAAGCATTAAGTGACCCCACAGTTGACCCCGAACAATGGATTGAAAAACACAAACAATTAGTTGACTCCTTCGGTCTGAACGGTTGGGAAGTTACACAGACGTTTAGGAAACCTCTTTTTGTTTAACTGGGGACGTGTGAGAGGACAATTCACAGGGAAAGCAGCAGACGGTTCCTGGCTCGCAGCCAATAGTGCTGCTCTGACAGCACAGAGGGATGCAGTCTATGGAGAAATAAGAAGAATATGGAGAGCACGACCAGACTATATAAAAATTGCCCAGTGTCGCCAGAAAGATGGGGAGGATGTGTACGAATACAGAGAACGTTTAGAAAACGTCTTTAAAACACACAGTGGCCTTCCAGAAGATCAGACACCTGACTCAGCCTATCAGAACCAGCTCAAACAGGCGTTATTAGCAGGATTTAGAGGCCCAATCTCCGATTTTATCAGAAAACATAATGTAAATTATACTACTGACTCTGTTCACCAAATTATGAACTTTGCCAGATATGCGAGCGAAGTATTAACTAAGAAAAAGAAAACTGTTGAAACAGCAACCGTATTCGGCTTATTTGGAGCAGATGACAACTCAGAAGCAGAAGTGTTTTTCCAAGGGTCCTCCGGTAGAGGCCGAGGGGGGTTTAGAGGTCGTGGTCGGGGTAGAGGAGGTCCACCTAAGCATGACCGCTGTTACATTTGTGACAAGCCAGGATACATGGCCAGAACCTGCCCCGAGAACCCCAGAAAGCAGCAACAGAGGCCTGCAGAGTACAATAAACCAAACCCATTTGATCCTAGTAATTGACTAGGCCCGCAGGAGAGCTCACCAGACATGGACAGACCTGATGATTTTTTAGATCTCACTTGCGTAATAGAAACATTAGTAGCTGTTAGTTGATATGGAGCATAAAGCATTGTCCTCTCTGTGTTTGGTCCTGTCTTTGTCTCTGTGACCTGTAACCTTTTCTTGCTTTTACTTTCATAAACATGGAATGATCTCAAGCACTAGGGCAGAGAGGCTTGACCGCTCATGTAAGGAGGAGGCTTTGCAGACCACATTTTATTGCTTAATGGTTCCATAGGTATCTGACACCACATGGAGCTGTTCACCATCTTGCTATGCCTGCATGCATCTTTTACGACTTGTAGTGTTTGGGAAAGGGGGTCTCAACCGCCTGCATCAAAGGAGGAAGCTTCACAACCTATGTATATGTTATCTACCATATATGGACTTGTCTTGTACTTTATTGCACCAGATGTAGAAGGAGTGACTTTCATGCTTTTCTCAATTAAAGGAGCTGAGACCAAGGGGAGTTTGGCAGTCGTCGGCTGGGCACTGAGTTATTGTGTCTCAGAGCGACTCCCCTTGTGCTCACAAGTAAAATGAGCTTTGTCTTCATGTCAGTGTCTCCAGTATTGTTTAAGTGTTGGCAGGCTAGACCCAACAGTAGCACAGACCGGTAATAAGAACACTCCCACCAGAACTTTGACAGTAGAAGGTCGTGACATTGTTTTCTTATGTGATTCAGGAGCAGACCGCACAGTTTTAAAAGAGCACGTTGAGGAAGTTTCCGCTTCAAACAACCGTATTTTTGTGCAATCAGCAAACGGCAGAATAACATCAAGTGCAGTGCCTAAACCTGTGTCTGTAAGAGATCTTCAGACTAACCTAGAAATAACAGCACCTGTAGTAATGTGTCCAGCATGTCCAGTGAACCTCTTAGGGCGAGATTTAATGATATAATTACATATTTCCGTCGTACCCACCTCAAAAGGAATGGTGGCTATAGGAAAAGACGAGGCAGTGCCTACATATCCCCTTTTAGCCAGTGGGATACCACAATATTATTGGTCTTTAGATTTCCCAAATCCAGACCCGGGGAAAATAGGGAAAGAATTATTAAAACTGGCTGATAACAGCCAATCAGGAGACTATGTCTCTATGTCTCCAAGCGAGATGCATGTTACCCTCTGGTACAAACATGACCCATTGTCAGATCACCAATATGATAAGCTGGTGAATGACTCTGGACCCCAACGTGTAACGTTACAACATTATTACACTGATGGCAAAGGAACATCATCAATACAACACCTGTGACGTTGTATTGCCAGATAAAGCTTTCAAGCTGTTTAAAAATCATGGCTCACAGCCGCATGTCTCTGTGACCAGAGACCCCCAGCACAAATGGGAGTTTCCGGGCCCGTGGTTGAAAGAGACAATGAGACACACACACTGGAGGCCAGAGCCTGGTCAAGACGGGTGGGAAATAAATCACACCCGAGACAGATGGAGAAAACCGTTAAGCTGGGTGGTGACGCTCACACCACACACCCACTTAGAGAGTTCTTATGAGTCTAAATGACAGCCATGCCCAATAATGTCAACAGTAACAGACCCACTGTTGAAAACAGTTCCTGATGAATTTTGGTCTAAGGGAAAAGCAGATGTAGGTTTAATGACTACTGCTCGACCTGTAGTGATAAAACCAAAAACGGACTATAGACCTCGTGTCCGTCAGTATCCACTTAAACCAGATGCAGAGAAAGGCATCCAGCCAGTGATAGCTGATATGATTAAAGCAGGCATCATAATTCAAGCTCCAGGTGCCTCAGGTAATACTCCCATTTTTCCTGTTAAAAATGCAGAGACGGGACAGTGGTACAAGACCTGAGTAGTAAATCAAGCTGTGGAAAGCAGGGCCCCATGCGTGCCTGACCCACACACATTGCTGAATCAGTTGAGAGCAGAAATGAAGTGGTTTACTGTAGCTGATTTAAGTAATGCTTTCTTTTCCATACCATTAGCACAAGAATCACAAGGATGGTTTGGTTTTACATATCAAGGAAGGAAGTATACACTCGGTTACCACAAGATTTTTTGTGACAGTCCTACTATATTTACTGCAGAAATAAATAATTGTTTGGCTGATCTCCAAGTGCCTGAACACAGCCAACTATTGGTATATGTAGATGATCTATTAATAGCAAATTGGCTTAAAAAGAAGGAGCACAAATTGAAAATGAAGTTTACTACATTAACAAGAAGCCATGCCTACCTAGAAGTCTGTTCCATACAGCAGCCGTAATGAGCCATGGGTCGTGCCATGTCTCAACAGGGGGAATGGTAACAATGGTGGGATGGCACTTCTACGCCTATGGATTTAATACTTACTCAAAAAATGTTTGTAGATCATGTCTCACCTGTTGCAAACATAATCCACAAGGTAATCTCAGACCAAAAAGGGGACAGTTCCCCCAAGCTAAATATCCTTTTCAGTTTGTACACATGGATTTTATTGAACTAACACCAAGCCAGCAATATAAGTATTGCCTCGTTCTCATAGATCCATTTTCAAAATGTGTTGAAATCGTTCCAAGCAAGACAGCAGATGCCCTTACAGTAGCAAAAGCCATATGCAAACACATAATACCACAACATGGTATTCCAGAAGTAATCTATAGTGACAACGGGACACATTTTGTGAATGAAGTAGTGTCACGAATGGCAGAACATCTAGGAATACGTCTGAAAAATCATTGTTCATACCACCCACAAAGTGCAGGATTGGTGGAACGAACAAATGGATGTGTAAAATGCTGAAAGAGAAAGAGGTTGTTAATGCAAGTAATCTGCCAGACAATGTTTTGTCTCCCCAGGCAACGCTCATACAGCCAGGTGACCAGGTCCTCATCAAAGTGATCAAACGGAAGAACTGGTCCCCGCTGGGAAGGCCCCTACACAGTCCTGCTCACCACACCAACAGCGCTGAAGATAGCAGAGAGAGACACGTGGATTCACCAGACCCACTGCAAAAGCTGCCACCACTGACATCTGAGTAGGGTGGAAGTCGGCCGGCAGCAAAGCCTTTGGCTGCAGAAGAAACCACCTGCTCCCAGCTATGATGTCGAAGGGTAGGCTGTGTGCAGTGGCAACTGCTATCACGACGATGACGAACTGAACGAGTATTACTCCCTGATTGGTGTCGATACAGCAAACTGATCAATGCATGATGTATGATGGATGTTCCGAAAATGAAAAATCAAGTGGAACGTGTCTGATGATGATTTGTGCAGATTTTGAAACATAATGTTTTATGCCCAGATTTCACAGAAGGACTAACAGGAGGGATTGTTAGAGGATATGGAGCATAGTCCTCTCTGTGAACTGGTCCTTTCTGTGTCTCTGTGATATCTTGCTATGCTTGCAGGTACTCCCCATGACCTTGTTATGCTAGGGAAGAATGTTTAACCGCCCACGCTAAGAGGAAACTTCACAAAACTGTATTCATGGCATAATTACTTCCTATGTATCTTATTCACCATATATGGAGTAGCTTTGTATCTTGTTTCACCAGATGTGAAGGAGTGACTTTCATACTTTTCCTAATAAAAAGAGCTGTGTCCAAGGGGGATTGGAGATCGTCGGCTGGGCACTGAGTTATTGTTTTCCAGAGCGGCTCCCCTTGTGCGCACAAGCGTAAAACTTGAGATCTCAGAGTTTGTCTTCCTTGTGCAGGTGTCTCTGTATTGTTTAAGTGTTGGCAGGCTAAACCCAACACTGACTGTATGGATCACTGCTGCACTTTGACACTTGATGTTTTTGTTGTGCATGTTACAGTGACAATAAAATGTCTTCTCTTATCCTAAAAGGCATGTGGTTGAGTCGCACAGAAGCTCTTATTTCACTAGGCCAGCCATCACCTACCGCCTCCAGCCGTCGTCCTGCTCCTCCTCCGCTGCAAATCGCACATTCGAATAGCATGTAAATGAAGGGTCAATGCATGAGTTATTGGTTGTGACTTTTTCCGTTCAGTTCAGTTTTATTTCTCTGTCGTCAATTCACAACAGCAGTTGTCTCAAGGCACTTTACAAGTAGGGTTTGATGTCGTACACAACGAAACCCAACCGATGCCAAATGGGGAAAGCTTTTAATTGCAAGCAATCAGTAAGTTGTTCTCTGAATATAGGTTAAAAAAAACTACATTTATATAGATATTAAAAGCAATGTACCTTCATAACTTGAATTACATGTCGATAGCGACAGTGGAGATGAAAACCTCCCTCCATAGAGGTAGATACCTCCAGCAGAGCCAGGCTCAATGTGGGCGCCCATCTGCCTTGAGGGGATAGAGAACAGAGAGGCGGCAGAAAAAGAACACGGGCAGCACGGTTGGAGCAGCAACCGAACGCTGGAGACACGCGGCTCCGAGTCTGACGATAGCTGTAGATGAGGACGGAGAGAGACGCGGAAAGGGAGAAGCACAACCACGGGAGCACATGAGACCAGGTCAGTGGCGCGTTAGAGGAAACGGATGGAAAGCCAGAGGAGCTCGGCATACGAAGGAGGTCCCCCAGCAGTTTGAGTCTACAGCGGCTCCGCTAAGAGATGGATCGGAGCGACCAGAACCATCTGGGACTATCGGATTTGTCAAAAAGGGAGCTTCTAAGCCTAGTTTTTAAAGCAGAGAGGGCGTCTGCTGCTCAGAGCTGAACTGGAAGCTGGTTCCACATAGAGGAGCTGAAGTCTCTGCCTCCCGTTCTACATTCGGAACGTGGAGGAAGCACAAGTGGACCAGCGCTCCGAGAAGCTGGCCTTCTGTCGGAGCATAAGGAGCCGTGAGGTCTTAGAGACAAGATGGAGCTTTATTACGAAGAGCTTTGGAAGTGAGGAGAAGAATTGTGAAGCCTATCCTAGAACTTACAAGACAGACAAGCTAACGCAGGAGAAATGTGATGTCTCTTGCCAAGACTTTACCAGAACCATCTTTGTGTCTTATTCGCATGTGTTACTATCCTACACGCTACGCTGTACTTTTGGCCTCTAGTTTCCAGAGATACCGGATATGATTGACTTTGCCCTCTCAGTCTCAGTGTTGCGAGTCATCGTAGGGAAAGAGATGTTATGGTGAGGGAAGCTGGTCTGGAGGCTGTTCACCTGGGAGCTGCTGTGATGTTTGGTAGCACGGGGAGAGCTCTGGGTGTTTCCAGACAGCAGGGTTAGTGACGGGGTTTGAGCTGGTGTAGGGTCCGATACAGCAGGTGGCGCTAATGCACCACTAGGGATGCGAAGCGCCGCTAAACACCACAAAAGAGGCAGCAGCAAAATTGGGCGAAGAAGAAGAAGAAGAATGTCATCATCATCATCATCTTCATCATCACTGGCGCGCATGGCGCCTGCACTATGAGAAGGCAACAGGTAGGTTTCTATTAAACAGCTGGAGACGGCGGACTTTGTAGCTTAGTTTATTTGTAATTATCTATTATTTATTTTTTTGTTTCATGGCTTTTCAGGTGGCTTTTGGTCGCTACGGAGTTAAGGCTTTGTTAGCCAGTCTACTCTAATCTAAGATAAGATAGGCTAAGCTAAGCTAGGCTAGGCTAGGCTAGCTAATGTTACGATGAAGACATTTGCTGTGCTTCGTACATGTAGAACGTTTCTTCTGTCGTTACCTCGTGTTATGTGACAGCGCTAGGAAGAAAGGGTTTAACCATGTAGCGGAGTCACGTCTATTGGAAAAAGTCCTGAACCATTTTTTATATAACTTTTCCTGCATTATATTCCTGTGGGGGATTAGCTCAGGTGCTTAGAGTGCTCGCAGGCGCCTGTGCCCCTTGAGTCTGCCCGTGCGCCTGCGAGAGCTCGCTGGTTCGAATCCAGCATCCTCCACATTTTGACCATGCAGTATTTCTTTGCTGTGAATTGCGCCATCATTCGCCTTTACTACAGGCAGCGCTTAATCAGGTTAACGGGTGTCAACACGCCAGTAAACATGTTGCTTAAGTAGAGGACTTAGACGTTGTGTTTATTTGAATATCTAAGCTAAGCCAGCTGATGTTACTATGAGCAGTTCTGCTGTGCTCGTACATATAGAACCTTGTGATGTACTACAGCGCGGGGAAGCCGAGGGGGCTCCTCCATGAGGCTTTCTCCCAACATGACGATACAGGCCACAACCACATCGCACGTTGGACAGTATGTAAAGGCAGGACAGATGAACGCGTTCAGGACCGTCGTCGTGCCTCATTGTGCTGTACACAGTCGCCACCTTGACACATAAAGGAAAGCAATTTCCCCACTGTGGCACTGACAAAGGTTTTCTTCTTCTTCTTGTTCTTAAAAGGTCAACATCAGCGTCACAGTGGTGCATGGCTTGGTTGCGGACGAGCTAGGGAGATCTAGTCCGGTCAACTAGGCCGGCCATCACCTACTGCCTCCAGCTGTCCTCCTCCTCTGGCGCCGCAGACCGTGATGTTGGATTGGTCTGGAGTATGTGGAGCGTGGCTTCCATCCTGTTCCTCTAGACTGGAAGAAGCACAGCACAGAGACCGGCTCTCCACACGCTCCATGTGACGTCCTCGTGGCAGTCGACCTGTGAGCCAACCCGGCTGCTTCGTCGTAGCTCGTTGGCTTTTCAACGTGCTCTGCGGAAGAGACTCCAGCCCCAGCGTCTAAGCTTCACACAGAAGTCAAGGTACAAGTGACGCAGTACCGGATAAGGACTACTTGACTTCACATGTACAACGTGTAGAAGAAAGAGACTCCCGCTGACCTCCTACAGGTCCTCCATGGAGCATCATGACCTGCTCCATCAGCACACGGTTCTCCAGCTGCCCAGCGGCTCAGACGAAAGCTGTCCAGGGGCGATAAACACGTCTGGAAGATCGCGAGCTGCTCTCTCCCAACAACGGAAGAACTACACGGTTGCCGCTGCAGCAAAGGGGGCAAGCCCGAGACGCCGTAAAGGACGCGTCCCACTCCGGGCGCTGCCCGTTTGAACTGTTACTATCAGGGGCACCAGAGAGCGTTTTTCGTGCAGTAGCCCTCACAGCGCTAAATAAACCACAC
>JAUCMP010000141.1:25000-27500 GCA_030770545.1 Macropodus opercularis
GTGTTTTTTGGGACTAAACACATTATCCGGAGCGCTTTACCTGCAGAAATTTCGATGAATTCTACACGCATGCCTGCGGGCCCGTCGACTTCTCTTTACCCGATTTCGGTGCACCGTCCTGGGCCGTCGAGCCGGGCACGCGGGGGGTGGTTCTCCACAAAACACGCGTCCGGTGCTGAAACTTTTCAGAAGTGTTTTTTGGGACTAAACACATTATCCGGAGCGCTTTACCTGCAGAAATTTCGATGAATTCTACACGCATGCCTGCGGGCCCGTCGACTTCTCTTTACCCGATTTCGGTGCACCGTCCTGGGCCTTCGAGCCGGGCACGCGGGGGGTGGTTCTCCACAAAACACGCGTCCGGTGCTGAAAATCGTCAGAAGTGTTTTTTGGGCAGAAAAACATTGTCCGGAGCGCTTTCCCTGCAGGAATTTCGATGAATTTGACACGCATGCCTGCGGGCCCGTCGACTTCTCTTTACCCGATTTCGGTGCACCGTCCTGGGCCGTCGAGCCGGGCACGCGGGGGGTGGTTCTCCACAAAACACGCGTCCGGTGCTGAAACTTTTCAGAAGTGTTTTTTGGGACTAAACACATTATCCGGAGCGCTTTACCTGCAGAAATTTCGATGAATTCTACACGCATGCCTGCGGGCCCGTCGACTTCTCTTTACCCGATTTCGGTGCACCGTCCTGGGCCTTCGAGCCGGGCACGCGGGGGGTGGTTCTCCACAAAACACGCGTCCGGTGCTGAAAATCGTCAGAAGTGTTTTTTGGGCAGAAACACATTGTCCGGAGCGCTTTACCTGCAGGAATTTCGATGAATTCTACACGCATGCCTGCGGGCCCGTCGACTTCTCTTTACCCGATTTCGGTGCACCGTCCTGGGCCGTCGAGCCGGGCACGCGGGGGGTGGTTCTCCACAAAACACGCGTGCGGTGCTGAAACTTTTCAGAAGTGTTTCGGGGGCAGAAACACATTGTCTGGAGCGCTTTCCCTGCAGGAGCTTTGATAAATTTGACACGCGGGCCCACCCCATGGTGGCCAACCTTATGCCCAGCGTCGGTGTCCTGTCCTGGGCGAGGATTTGGGGCTTACGGGGGGTTGGTTCTCCACCCTTGCGCCGGCCAACTCTTCCCCGTCTTCGGTGCTCCGTCCGGGGCTAGGACGTGGGGCTTCGTGGTCTGGGTCATCAATATGGTTCCCCCGAGGCCCAGGAGGAGTTAGGGTTAGGGTTAGGGTTGGGGGCCCCACCGAGTCCCGCCTTGGTCAATATGGTTCCCCGATGCTCAGCAGGAGTTAGGGTTAGGGTTAGGGTTTGGGGCCCCACCGAGTCCCGCCTTGGTCAGTATGTTTCCCTGAGGCCCAGGAGGGTTTGGGGTTAGGGTTGGGGGACCCACGGAGTCCTGCCTCGGTCAATATGGTTCACTGAGGCCCAGGAGGGGGGTTAGGGTTATGTGTACTACTGGTGCTACGCAGCTGGACCGGGGGATTGGGGCCGAGGTTTGTGAGGGCCTAGAAGCCTGGAGCTTAGTGACGTACTGGGCTAGGGTGGAAAAAGGCTTCTCTGTCGCCAGTTTCTCTCATCCACCTCGTAAGGAGGCCAGTCTGGTGGATGGGTCCCTTTTATTACCTGTTATAATTACTGTAATGATTACACCTGATAATCTTCTCCAAAAAAGAAAAGAAAAAAAGGCCCATCCTCCAGAAGTCTGGTGGATGGGTCCCTTTTATTACCTGTTATAATTACTGTAATGATTACACCTGATAATCTTCTCCAAAAAAGAAAAGAAAAAAAGGCCCATCCTCCAGAAGTCTGGTGGATGGGTCCCTTTTATTACCTGTTATAATTACTGTTATGATTACACCTGATAATCTTCTCCAAAAAAAAAAAAAAAAGAAAAGAAAAAAGGCCCCATCCTCCAGAAGTATGGTGGATGGGACTTTGTAGTTTTTATTACTGCTGCCCTGGGTCCCCATTAGTTCTGCCTTGGCCCCCGCCCCGACTGTAATGATTACACCTGATAATCTTCTCCAAAAAAAAAAAGAAAAGAAAAAAGGCCCCATCCTCCAGAAGTATGGTGGATGGGACTTTGTAGTTTTTATTACTGCTGCCCTGGGTCCCCATTAGTTCTGCCTTGGCCCCCGCCCCGACTGTAATGATTACACCTGATAATCTTCTCCAAAAAAAAAAAAAGAAAAGAAAAAAGGCCCCATCCTCCAGAAGTATGGTGGATGGGACTTTGTAGTTTTTATTACTGCTGCCCTGGGTCCCCATTAGTTCTGCCTTGGCCCCCGCCCCGACTGTAATGATTACACCTGATAATCTTCTCCAAAAAAAAAAAAGAAAAGAAAAAAGGCCCCATCCTCCAGAAGTATGGTGGATGGGACTTTGTAGTTTTTATTACTGCTGCCCTGGGTCCCCATTAGTTCTGCCTTGGCCCCGCTGCTCACACGCCTTCCTGCCCACACAGCTCATCGCCCTGCCAGCCCTCACAGAAC
>JAUCMP010000141.1:37500-40134 GCA_030770545.1 Macropodus opercularis
CCGACACTTTGAAATATTTGACACGCCGGCCCGTCGACTCCTCTTTACCCGATTTCGGTGCACCGTCCTGGGCCTTCGAGCCGGGCACGCGGGGGGTGGTTCTCCACAAAACACGCGTCCGGTGCTGAAAATCGTCAGAAGTGTTTTTTGGGCAGAAACACATTGTCCGGAGCGCTTTCCCTGCAGCAACTTTGAAATATTTGACACGCCGGCCCGGCGACTCCTCTTTACCCGATTTCGGTGCACCGTCCTGGGCCGTCGAGCCGGGCACGCGGGGGGTGGTTCTCCACAAAACACGCGTCCGGTGCTGAAACTTTTCAGAAGTGTTTTTTGGGACTAAACACATTATCCGGAGCGCTTTACCTGCAGAAATTTCGATGAATTCTACACGCATGCCTGCGGGCCCGTCGACTTCTCTTTACCCGATTTCGGTGCACCGTCCTGGGCCGTCGAGCCGGGCACGCGGGGGGTGGTTCTCCACAAAACACGCGTCCGGTGCTGAAACTTTTCAGAAGTGTTTTTTGGGACTAAACACATTATCCGGAGCGCTTTACCTGCAGAAATTTCGATGAATTCTACACGCATGCCTGCGGGCCCGTCGACTTCTCTTTACCCGATTTCGGTGCACCGTCCTGGGCCTTCGAGCCGGGCACGCGGGGGGTGGTTCTCCACAAAACACGCGTCCGGTGCTGAAAATCGTCAGAAGTGTTTTTTGGGCAGAAAAACATTGTCCGGAGCGCTTTCCCTGCAGGAATTTCGATGAATTTGACACGCATGCCTGCGGGCCCGTCGACTTCTCTTTACCCGATTTCGGTGCACCGTCCTGGGCCGTCGAGCCGGGCACGCGGGGGGTGGTTCTCCACAAAACACGCGTCCGGTGCTGAAACTTTTCAGAAGTGTTTTTTGGGACTAAACACATTATCCGGAGCGCTTTACCTGCAGAAATTTCGATGAATTCTACACGCATGCCTGCGGGCCCGTCGACTTCTCTTTACCCGATTTCGGTGCACCGTCCTGGGCCTTCGAGCCGGGCACGCGGGGGGTGGTTCTCCACAAAACACGCGTCCGGTGCTGAAAATCGTCAGAAGTGTTTTTTGGGCAGAAACACATTGTCCGGAGCGCTTTACCTGCAGGAATTTCGATGAATTCTACACGCATGCCTGCGGGCCCGTCGACTTCTCTTTACCCGATTTCGGTGCACCGTCCTGGGCCGTCGAGCCGGGCACGCGGGGGGTGGTTCTCCACAAAACACGCGTGCGGTGCTGAAACTTTTCAGAAGTGTTTCGGGGGCAGAAACACATTGTCTGGAGCGCTTTCCCTGCAGGAGCTTTGATAAATTTGACACGCGGGCCCACCCCATGGTGGCCAACCTTATGCCCAGCGTCGGTGTCCTGTCCTGGGCGAGGATTTGGGGCTTACGGGGGGTTGGTTCTCCACCCTTGCGCCGGCCAACTCTTCCCCGTCTTCGGTGCTCCGTCCGGGGCTAGGACGTGGGGCTTCGTGGTCTGGGTCATCAATATGGTTCCCCCGAGGCCCAGGAGGAGTTAGGGTTAGGGTTAGGGTTGGGGGCCCCACCGAGTCCCGCCTTGGTCAATATGGTTCCCCGATGCTCAGCAGGAGTTAGGGTTAGGGTTAGGGTTTGGGGCCCCACCGAGTCCCGCCTTGGTCAGTATGTTTCCCTGAGGCCCAGGAGGGTTTGGGGTTAGGGTTGGGGGACCCACGGAGTCCTGCCTCGGTCAATATGGTTCACTGAGGCCCAGGAGGGGGGTTAGGGTTATGTGTACTACTGGTGCTACGCAGCTGGACCGGGGGATTGGGGCCGAGGTTTGTGAGGGCCTAGAAGCCTGGAGCTTAGTGACGTACTGGGCTAGGGTGGAAAAAGGCTTCTCTGTCGCCAGTTTCTCTCATCCACCTCGTAAGGAGGCCAGTCTGGTGGATGGGTCCCTTTTATTACCTGTTATAATTACTGTAATGATTACACCTGATAATCTTCTCCAAAAAAGAAAAGAAAAAAAGGCCCATCCTCCAGAAGTCTGGTGGATGGGTCCCTTTTATTACCTGTTATAATTACTGTAATGATTACACCTGATAATCTTCTCCAAAAAAGAAAAGAAAAAAAGGCCATCCTCCAGAAGTCTGGTGGATGGGTCCCTTTTATTACCTGTTATAATTACTGTTATGATTACACCTGATAATCTTCTCCAAAAAAAAAAAAAAAAGAAAAGAAAAAAGGCCCCATCCTCCAGAAGTATGGTGGATGGGACTTTGTAGTTTTTATTACTGCTGCCCTGGGTCCCCATTAGTTCTGCCTTGGCCCCCGCCCCGACTGTAATGATTACACCTGATAATCTTCTCCAAAAAAAAAAAAGAAAAGAAAAAAGGCCCCATCCTCCAGAAGTATGGTGGATGGGACTTTGTAGTTTTTATTACTGCTGCCCTGGGTCCCCATTAGTTCTGCCTTGGCCCCCGCCCCGACTGTAATGATTACACCTGATAATCTTCTCCAAAAAAAAAAAAAGAAAAGAAAAAAGGCCCCATCCTCCAGAAGTATGGTGGATGGGACTTTGTAGTTTTTATTACTGCTGCCCTGGGTCCCCATTAGTTCTGCCTTGGCCCCCGCCCCGACTGTAATGA
>JAUCMP010000144.1:0-7500 GCA_030770545.1 Macropodus opercularis
ATGGGGCCTTTTTTCTTTTCTTTTTTTTTGGGAGAAGATTATCAGGTGTAATCATTACAGTCGGGGCGGGGGGCCAAGGCAGAACTAATGGGGACCCAGGGCAGCAGTAATAAAAACTACAAAGTCCCATCCACCAATACTTCTGGAGGATGGGGCCTTTTTCTTTTCTTTCTTTTTTGGGAGAAGATTATCAGGTGTAATCATAACAGTAATTATAACAGGGTAATAAAAGGAAGGGACCCATCCACCAGACTTCTGGAGGATGGGCCTTTTTTTCTTTTCTTTTTTTGGAGAAGATTATCAGGTGTAATCATTACAGTAATTATAACAGTTAATAAAAGGAAGGGACCCATCCACCAGACTTCTGGAGGATGGGCCTTTTTTTCTTTTCTTTTTTGGAGAAGATTATCAGGTGTAATCATTACAGTAATTATAACAGGTAATAAAAGGAAGGGACCCATCCACCAGACTTCTGGAGGATGGGCCTTTTTTTTCTTTTCTTTTTTGGAGGAAGATTATCAGGTGTAATCATTACAGTAATTATAACAGGTAATAAAGGGACCCATCCACCAGACTGGCCTCCTTACGAGGTGGATGAGAGAAACTGCGACAGAGAAGCCTTTTTCCACCCTAGCCCAGTACGTCACTAAGCTCCAGGCTTCTAGGCCCTCACAAACCTCGGCCCCAATCCCCCGGTCCAGCTGCGTAGCACCAGTAGTACACATAACCCTAACCCACCTCCTGGGCCTCAGTGAACCATATTGACCGAGGCAGGACTCCGTGGGTCCCCCAACCCTAACCCCAAACCCTCCTGGGCCTCAGGGAAACATACTGACCAAGGCGGGACTCGGTGGGGCCCCAAACCCTAACCCTAACCCTAACTCCTGCTGAGCATCGGGAAACCATATTGACCAAGGCGGGACTCGGTGGGGCCCCCAACCCTAACCCTAACCCTAACTCCTCCTGGGCCTCGGGGAACCATATTGATGACCCAGACCACGAAGCCCCACGTCCTAGCCCCGGACGGAGCACCGAAGACGGGGAAGAGTTTGGCGGCGCAAGGGTGGAGAACCAACCCCCCGTAAGCCCCAAATCCTCGCCCAGGACAGGACACCGACGCTGGGCATAAGGTTGGCCACCATGGGGGTGGGCCCGCGTGTCAAATTTATCAAAGCTCCTGCAGGGAAAGCGCTCCGGACAATGTGTTTCTGCCCCAAAAAACACTTCTGACGATTTTCAGCACCGGACGCGTGTTTTGTGGAGAACCACCCCCCGCGTGCCCGGCTCGAAGGCCCAGGACGGTGCACTCGAAATCGGGTAAAGAGAAGTCGACGGGCCCCGCAGGCATGCGTGTAGAATTCATCGAAATTCCTGCAGGGAAAGCCGCTCCGGACAATGTGTTTCTGCCCAAAAAACACTTCTGACGATTTTCAGCACCCGGGCGCGTGTTTTGTGGAGAACCACCCCCCCGCGTGCCCGGCTCGAAGGCCCAGGACGGTGCACCGAAATCGGGTAAAGAGAAGTCGACGGGCCCGCAGGCATGCGTGTCAAATTCATCGAAATTCCTGCAGGGAAAGCGCTCCGGACAATGTTTTTCTGCCCAAAAAACACTTCTGACGATTTTCAGCACCGGACGCGTGTTTTGTGGAGAACCACCCCCCGCGTGCCCGGCTCGACGGCCCCAGGACGGTGCACCGAAATCGGGTAAAGAGGAGTCGACGGGCCGGCGTGTCAAATATTTCAAAGTTGCTTGCAGGGAAAGCGCTCCGGACAATGTTTTTTCTGCCAAAAAAACACTTCTGACGATTTTCAGCACCGCACAGCGTGTTTTGTGGAGAACCACCCCCCGCGTGCCCCGGCTCGAAGGCCCAGGACGGTGCAACCGAAATCGGGTAAAGAGAAGTCGACGGGCCCGCAGGCATGCGTGTAGAATTCATCGAAATTCCTGCAGGTAAAGCGCTCCGGACAATGTGTTTCTGCCCAAAAAACACTTCTGACGATTTTCAGCACCGGACGCGTGTTTTGTGGAGAACCACCCCCCGCGCTGCCCGGCTCGAAGGCCCAGGACGGTGCACCGAAATGCGGTAAAGAGAAGTCGACGGGCCCGCAGGCATGCGTGTCAAATTCATCGAAATTCCTGCAGGGAAAGCGCTCCGGACAATGTTTTTCTGCCCAAAAAACACTTCTGACGATTTTCAGCACCGGACGCGTGTTTTGTGGAGAACCACCCCCCGCGTGCCCGGCTCGACGCCCAGGACGGTGCACCGAAATCGGGTAAAGAGGAGTCGACGGGCCGGCGTGTCAAATATTTCAAAGTTGCTGCAGGGAAAGGCGCTCCGGACAATGTTTTTCTGCCCAAAAAAACACTTCTGACGATTTTCAGCACCGGACGCGTGTTTTGTGGAGAACCACCCCCCGCGTGCCCGGCTCGAAGGCCCAGGACGGTGCACCGAAATCGGGTAAAGAGAAGTCGACGGGCCCGCAGGCATGCGTGTAGAATTCATCGAAATTCCTGCAGGTAAAGCGCTTCCGGATAATGTGTTTAGTCCCAAAAAACACTTCTGAAAAGTTTCAGCACCGCACGCGTGTTTTGTGGAGAAACCACCCCCGCGTTCCCAGGCTCGAAGGCCCAGGACGGTGCACACCGAAATCGGGTAAAGAGGAGTCGCCGGGCCGGCGTGTCAAATATTTCAAAGTTGCTGCAGGGAAAGCGCTCCGGACAATGTGTTTCTGCCCAAAAAACACTTCTGACGATTTTCAGCACCGGACGCGTGTTTTGTGGAGAACCACCCCCCGCGTGCCCGGCTCGAAGGCCCAGGACGGTGCACCGAAATCGGGTAAAGAGGAGTCGACGGGCCCGCAGGCATGCGTGTAGAATTCATCGAAATTCCTGCAGGTAAAGCGCTCCGGACAATGTGTTTCTGCCCAAAAAACACTTCTGACGAGTTTCAGCACCGCACGCGTGTTTTGTGGAGAACCACCCCCCGCGTGCCCGGCTCGAAGGCCCAGGGCGGTGCACCGAAATCGGGTAAAGAGAAGTCGACGGGCCCGCAGGCATGCGTGTCAAATTCATCGAAATTCCTGCAGGGGAAAGCGCTCCGGACAATGTTTTTTCTGCCCAAAAAAAACACTTCTGACGATTTTCAGCACCGGACGCGTGTTTTGTGGAGAACCACCCCCCGCGTGCCTGGCTCGACGGCCCAGGACGGTGCACCGAAATCGGTAAAGAGGAGTCGACGGGCCGACGTGTCAAATATTTCAATGTTGCTGCAGGGAAAGCGCTCCGGACAATGTGTTTCTGCCCAAAAAACACTTCTGACGATTTTCAGCACCGGACGCGTGTTTTGTGGAGAACCACCCCCCCGCGTGCCCGGCTCGACGGCCCAGGACGGTGCACCGAAATCGGGTAAAGAGGAGTCGACGGGCCGGCGTGTCAAATATTTCAAAGTTGCTGCAGGGAAAGCGCTCCGGACAATGTTTTTCTGCCCAAAAAACACTTCTGACGATTTTCAGCACCGGACGCGTGTTTTGTGGAGAACCACCCCCCGCGTGCCCGGCTCGAAGGCCCAGGACGGTGCACCGAAATCGGGTAAAGAGAAGTCGACGGGCCCGCAGGGCATGCGTGTCAAATTCATCGAAATTCCTGCAGGGAAAGCGCTCCGGACAATGTTTTTCTGCCCCAAAAAACACTTCTGACGATTTTTCAGCACCGGACGCGTGTTTTGTGGAGAACCACCCCCCGCGTGCCCGGCTCGACGGCCCCAGGACGGTGCACCGAAATCGGGTAAAGAGGAGTCGACGGGCCGGCGTGTCAAATATTTCAAAGTTGCTGCAGGGAAAGCGCTCCGGACAATGTTTTTCTGCCCAAAAAACACTTCTGACGATTTTCAGCACCGGACGCGTGTTTTGTGGAGAACCACCCCCCGCGTGCCCGGCTCGAAGGCCCAGGACGGTGCACCGAAATCGGGTAAAGAGAAGTCGACGGGCCCCGCAGGCATGCGTGTAGAATTCATCGAAATTCCTGCAGGTAAAGCGCTCCGGATAATGTGTTTAGTCCCAAAAAAACACTTCTGAAAAGTTTCAGCACCGCACCGCGTGTTTTGTGGAGAAACCACCCCCCGCGTTCCCCGGCTCGAAGGCCCAGGACGGTGCACCGAAATCGGGTAAAGAGGAGTCGCCGGGCCGGCGTGTCAAATATTCAAAGTTGCTGCAGGGAAAGCGCTCCGGACAATGTGTTTCTGCCAAAAAAACACTTCTGACGATTTTCAGCACCGGACGCGTGTTTTGTGGAGAACCACCCCCCGCGTGCCCGGCTCGAAGGCCCAGGACGGTGCACCGAAATCGGGTAAAGAGGAGTCGACGGGCCCGCAGGCATGCGTGTAGAATTCATCGAAATTCCTGCAGGTAAAGCGCTCCGGACAATGTGTTTCTGCCCAAAAAAACACTTCTGACGAGTTTCAGCACCGCACGCGTGTTTTGTGGAGAACCACCCCCCGCGTGCCCCGGCTCGAAGGCCCAGGGCGGTGCACCGAAATCGGGTAAAGAGGAAGTCGACGGGCCCGCAGGCATGCGTGTCAAATTCATCGAAATTCCTGCAGGGAAAGCGCTCCCGGACAATGTTTTTTCTGCCCAAAAAAACACTTCTGACGATTTTCAGCACCGGACGCGTGTTTTGTGGAGAACCACCCCCCGCGTGCCTGGCTCGACGGCCCAGGACGGTGCACCGAAATCGGTAAAGAGGAGTCGACGGGCCGACGTGTCAAATATTTCAATGTTGCTGCAGGGAAAGCGCTCCGGACAATGTGTTTTCTGCCCAAAAAACACTTCTGACGATTTTCAGCACCGGACGCGTGTTTTGTGGAGAACCACCCCCCCGCGTGCCCGGCTCGACGGCCCAGGACGGTGCACCGAAATCGGGTTAAAGAGGAGTCGACGGGCCGGCGTGTCAAATATTTCAAAGTTGCTGCAGGGAAAGCGCTCCGGACAATGTTTTTCTGCCCAAAAAAACACTTCTGACGATTTTCAGCACCGGACGCGTGTTTTGTGGAGAACCACCCCCCGCGTGCCCGGCTCGAAGGCCCAGGACGGTGCACCGAAATCGGGTAAAGAGAAGTCGACGGGCCCGCAGGCATGCGTGTAGAATTCATCGAAATTCCTGCAGGTAAAGCGCTCCGGATAATGTGTTTAGTCCCAAAAAACACTTCTGAAAAGTTTCAGCACCGCACGCGTGTTTTTGGAGAACCACCCCCCGCGTTCCCGGCTCGAAGGCCCAGGACGGTGCACCGAAATCGGGTAAAGAGGAGTCGCCGGGCCGGCGTGTCAAATATTTCAAAGTTGCTGCAGGGAAAGCGCTCCGGACAATGTGTTTTCTGCCCAAAAAACACTTTCTGACGATTTTCAGCACCGGACGCGTGTTTTGTGGAGAACCACCCCCCGCGTGCCCGGCTCGAAGGCCCAGGACGGTGCACCGAAATCGGGTAAAGAGGAGTCGACGGGCCGGCGTGTCAAATATTTCAAAGTTGCTGCAGGAAAGCGCTCCGGACAATGTTTTTCTGCCCAAAAAACACTTCTGACGATTTTCAGCACCGCACGCGTGTTTTGTGGAGAACCACCCCCCGCGTGCCCGGCTCGAAGGCCCAGGACGGTGCAACCGAAATCGGGTAAAGAGAAGTCGACGGGCCCCGCAGGCATGCGTGTAGAATTCATCGAAATTCCTGCAGGTAAAGCGCTCCGGACAATGTGTTTCTGCACCAAAAAACACTTCTGACGATTTTCAGCACCGGACGCGTGTTTTGTGGAGAACCACCCCCCGCGTGCCCGGCTCGAAGGCCCAGGACGGTGCACCGAAATCGGGTAAAGAGAAGTCGACGGGCCCGCAGGCATGCGTGTCAAATTCATCGAAATTCCTGCAGGGAAAGCGCTCCGGACAATGTTTTTCTGCCCAAAAAACACTTCTGACGATTTTCAGCACCGGACGCGTGTTTTGTGGAGAACCACCCCCCGCGTGCCCGGCTCGACGGCCCAGGACGGTGCACCGAAATCGGGTAAAGAGGAGTCGACGGGCCGGCGTGTCAAATATTTCAAAGTTGCTGCAGGGAAAGCGCTCCGGACAATGTTTTTCTGCCCAAAAAAACACTTCTGACGATTTTCAGCACCGGACGCGTGTTTTGTGGAGAACCACCCCCCGCGTGCCCGGCTCGAAGGCCCAGGACGGTGCACCGAAATCGGGTAAAGAGAAGTCGACGGGCCCCGCAGGCATGCGTGTAGAATTCATCGAAATTCCTGCAGGTAAAGCGCTCCGGATAATGTGTTTAGTCCCAAAAAACACTTCTGAAAAGTTTCAGCACCGCACGCGTGTTTTTGTGGAGAACCACCCCCCGCGTTCCCGGCTCGAAGGCCCAGGACGGTGCACCGAAATCGGGTAAAGAGGAGTCGCCGGGCCGGCGTGTCAAATATTTCAAAGTTGCTGCAGGGAAAGCGCTCCGGACAATGTGTTTCTGCCCAAAAAACACTTCTGACGATTTTCAGCACCGGACGCGTGTTTTGTGGAGAACCACCCCCCGCGTGCCCGCTCGAAGGCCCAGGACGGTGCACCGAAATGCGGGTAAAGAGGAGTCGACGGGCCCGCAGGCATGCGTGTAGAATTCATCGAAATTCCTGCAGGTAAAGCGCTCCGGACAATGTGTTTCTGCCCCAAAAAACACTTCTGACGAGTTTCAGCACCGCACGCGTGTTTTGTGGAGAACCACCCCCCCGCGTGCCCGGCTCGAAGGCCCAGGGCGGTGCACCGAAATCGGGTAAAGAGAAGTCGACGGGCCCGCAGGCATGCGTGTCAAATTCATCGAAATTCCTGCAGGGAAAGCGCTCCGGACAATGTTTTTCTGCCCAAAAAAAACACTTCTGACGATTTTCAGCACCGGACGCGTGTTTTGTGGAGAACCACCCCCCGCGTGCCTGGCTCGACGGCCCAGGACGGTGCACCGAAATCGGGTAAAGAGGAGTCGACGGGCCGACGTGTCAAATATTTCAATGTTGCTGCAGGGAAAGCGCTCCGGACAATGTGTTTCTGCCCAAGAAACACTTCTGAAAAGTTTCAGCACCGCACGCGTGTTTTGTGGAGAACCACCCCCCGCTTGCCCGGCTCGACGGCCCAGGACGGTGCACCGAAATCGGGTAAAGAGGAGTCGCCGGGCCGGCGTGTCAAATATTTCAAAGTTGCTGCAGGGAAAGCGCTCCGGACAATGTGTTTCTGCCCAAAAAACACTTCTGACGATTTTCAGCACCGGACGCGTGTTTTGTGGAGAACCACCCCCCGCGTGCCCGGCTCGAAGGCCCAGGACGGTGCACACCGAAATCGGGTAAAGAGAAGTCGACGGGCCCGCAGGCATGCGTGTAGAATTCATCGAAATTCCTGCAGGTAAAGCGCTCCGGATAATGTGTTTAGTCCCAAAAAACACTTCTGAAAAGTTTCAGCACCGGACGCGTGTTTTGTGGAGAACC
>JAUCMP010000144.1:45000-46835 GCA_030770545.1 Macropodus opercularis
CGGCTCGACGGCCCAGGACGGTGCACCGAAATCGGGTAAAGAGAAGTCGACGGGCCCGCAGGCATGCGTGTAGAATTCATCGAAATTTCTGCAGGTAAAGCGCTCCGGATAATGTGTTTAGTCCCAAAAAACACTTCTGAAAAGTTTCAGCACCGGACGCGTGTTTTGTGGAGAACCACCCCCCGCGTGCCCGGCTCGACGGCCCAGGACGGTGCACCGAAATCGGGTAAAGAGGAGTCGCCGGGCCGGCGTGTCAAATATTTCAAAGTTGCTGCAGGGAAAGCGCTCCGGACAATGTGTTTCTGCCCAAAAAACACTTCTGACGATTTTCAGCACCGGACGCGTGTTTTGTGGAGAACCACCCCCCGCGTGCCCGGCTCGAAGGCCCAGGACGGTGCACCGAAATCGGGTAAAGAGGAGTCGACGGGCCGGCGTGTCAAATATTTCAAAGTGTCGGCAGGGGAATGGAAATTTATTTCCCCTGCTGACACTCGGAAAAATTTCCGCACCCAAAGCCTTTTCATTTTCTAAGTTCTGGCAGGGGAATGGAAATTTATTTCCCCTGAAAACACTTTGAAAAATTTCCGCACTCAAACGCCTTTCGTTTTCTAAGTTCCGGCAGGGGAATGGAAATTTATTTCCCCTGCTTTCCCTTGGCGCCTCGGTTGCACCCAGGGCGCCGGCACCCGCGTGGGGCAAAGAAAAACCTCCCAGCGGGCCCACCGGGTGGCGCCGCCGGTCGGCCCGGGCTTCAAATATTTCAAAGTGTCAGCAGGGGAAAAGAAAATTTATTTCCCCTGCTGGCACTCGGAAAAATTTCCGCACCCAAAGCCTTTTCATTTTCTAAGTGCCGGCAGCGGAATGGAAATTTATTTCCCCTGCTGGCACTCGGAAAAATTTCCGCACCCAAAGCCTTTTCATTTTCTAAGTGCCGGCAGGGGAATGGAAATTTATTTCCCCTGAAAACACTTTGAAAAATTTTCGCACTCAAACGCCTTTCGTTTTCTAAGTGCCGGCAGGGGAATGGAAATTTATTTCCCCTGCTGGCACTCGGAAAAATTTCCGCACCCAAAGCCTTTTCATTTTCTAAGTGCCGGCAGGGGAATGGAAATTTATTTCCCCTGCTGGCACTCGGAAAAATTTTCGCACTCAAACGCCTTTCTTTTTCTAAGTGCCGGCAGGGGAATGGAAATTTATTTCCCCTGCTGGCACTCGGAAAAATTTCCGCACCCAAAGCCTTTTCATTTTCTAAGTGCCGGCAGGGGAATGGAAATTTATTTCCCCTGCTGGCACTCGGAAAAATTTCCGCACCCAAAGCCTTTTCATTTTCTAAGTGCCGGCAGGGGAATGGAAATTTATTTCCCCTGCTGGCACTCGGAAAAATTTTCGCACTCAAACGCCTTTCTTTTTCTAAGTGCCGGCAGGGGAATGGAAATTTATTTCCCCTGCTGGCACTCGGAAAAATTTCCGCACCCAAAGCCTTTTCATTTTCTAAGTGCCGGCAGGGGAATGGAAATTTATTTCCCCTGCTGGCACTCGGAAAAATTTCCGCACCCAAAGCCTTTTCATTTTCTAAGTGCCGGCAGGGGAATGGAAATTTATTTCCCCTGCTTTCCCTTGGCGCCTCGGTTGCACCCAGAACGCAGAAACACCCTCCGCACGAAATCAGAAACCCAGTTTTCGGAAACTGGGTCCTCCAGAGGAAGGCCGCGGCGAGGCGTCCGAGCGGACTGCCGACCCAGGTGCGCTGCGGGGCGGCCTTCCTCGACCCCTAGAGCCCGTCGAGAAGGCCGGTTCTCCACGCGAGGGGTTCAACGTCACCCGCTACCTCCGGA
>JAUCMP010000145.1:10000-15000 GCA_030770545.1 Macropodus opercularis
CCGGCACTTAGAAAATGAAAAGGCTTTGGGTGCGGAAATTTTTCCGAGTGCCAGCAGGGGAAATAAATTTCCATTCCCCTGCCGGCACTTAGAAAATGAAAAGGCTTTGGGTGCGGAAATTTTTCCGAGTGCCAGCAGGGGAAATAAATTTCCATTCCCCTGCCGGCACTTAGAAAATGAAAAGGCTTTGGGTGCGGAAATTTTTCCGAGTGCCAGCAGGGGAAATAAATTTCCATTCCCCTGCCGGCACTTAGAAAAAGAAAGGCGTTTGAGTGCGAAAATTTTTCAAAGTGTTTTCAGGGGAAATAAATTTCCATTCCCCTGCCGGCACTTAGAAAATGAAAAGGCTTTGGGTGCGGAAATTTTTCCGAGTGCCAGCAGGGGAAATAAATTTCCATTCCCCTGCCGGCACTTAGAAAATGAAAAGGCTTTGGGTGCGGAAATTTTTCCGAGTGCCAGCAGGGGAAATAAATTTTCTTTTCCCCTGCTGACACTTTGAAATATTTGAAGCCCGGGCCGACCGGCGGCGCCACCCGGTGGGCCCGCTGGGAGGTTTTTCTTTGCCCCACGCGGGTGCCGGCGCCCTGGGTGCAACCGAGGCGCCAAGGGAAAGCAGGGGAAATAAATTTCCATTCCCCTGCCGGAACTTAGAAAACGAAAGGCGTTTGAGTGCGGAAATTTTTCAAAGTGTTTTCAGGGGAAATAAATTTCCATTCCCCTGCCAGAACTTAGAAAATGAAAAGGCTTTGGGTGCGGAAATTTTTCCGAGTGTCAGCAGGGGAAATAAATTTCCATTCCCCTGCCGACACTTTGAAATATTTGACACGCCGGCCCGTCGACTCCTCTTTACCCGATTTCGGTGCACCGTCCTGGGCCTTTCGAGCCGGGCACGCGGGGGGTGGTTCTCCACAAAACACGCGTCCGGTGCTGAAAATCGTCAGAAGTGTTTTTTGGGCAGAAACACATTGTCCGGAGCGCTTTCCCTGCAGCAACTTTGAAATATTTGACACGCCGGCCCGGCGACTCCTCTTTACCCGATTTCGGTGCACCGTCCTGGGCCGTCGAGCCAGGCACGCGGGGGGTGGTTCTCCACAAAACACGCGTCCGGTGCTGAAACTTTTCAGAAGTGTTTTTTGGGACTAAACACATTATCCGGAGCGCTTTACCTGCAGGAATTTCGATGAATTCTACACGCATGCCTGCGGGCCCGTCGACTTCTCTTTACCCGATTTCGGTGCACCGTCCTGGGCCTTCGAGCCGGGCACGCGGGGGGTGGTTCTCCACAAAACACGCGTCCGGTGCTGAAAATCGTCAGAAGTGTTTTTTGGGCAGAAACACATTGTCCGGAGCGCTTTCCCTGCAGCAACTTTGAAATATTTGACACGCCGGCCCGGCGACTCCTCTTTACCCGATTTCGGTGCACCGTCCTGGGCCGTCGAGCCGGGCAAGCGGGGGGTGGTTCTCCACAAAACACGCGTGCGGTGCTGAAACTTTTCAGAAGTGTTTCTTGGGCAGAAACACATTGTCCGGAGCGCTTTCCCTGCAGCAACATTGAAATATTTGACACGTCGGCCCGTCGACTCCTCTTTACCCGATTTCGGTGCACCGTCCTGGGCCGTCGAGCCAGGCACGCGGGGGTGGTTCTCCACAAAACACGCGTCCGGTGCTGAAAATCGTCAGAAGTGTTTTTTTGGGCAGAAAAACATTGTCCGGAGCGCTTTCCCTGCAGGAATTTCGATGAATTTGACACGCATGCCTGCGGGCCCGTCGACTTCTCTTTACCCGATTTCGGTGCACCGCCCTGGGCCTTCGAGCCGGGCACGCGGGGGGTGGTTCTCCACAAAACACGCGTGCGGTGCTGAAACTCGTCAGAAGTGTTTTTTGGGCAGAAACACATTGTCCGGAGCGCTTTACCTGCAGGAATTTCGATGAATTCTACACGCATGCCTGCGGGCCCGTCGACTCCTCTTTACCCGATTTCGGTGCACCGTCCTGGGCCTTCGAGCCGGGCACGCGGGGGGTGGTTCTCCACAAAACACGCGTCCGGTGCTGAAAATCGTCAGAAGTGTTTTTTGGGCAGAAACACATTGTCCGGAGCGCTTTCCCTGCAGCAACTTTGAAATATTTGACACGCCGGCCCGGCGACTCCTCTTTACCCGATTTCGGTGCACCGTCCTGGGCCTTCGAGCCGGGAACGCGGGGGGTGGTTCTCCACAAAACACGCGTGCGGTGCTGAAACTTTTCAGAAGTGTTTTTTGGGACTAAACACATTATCCGGAGCGCTTTACCTGCAGGAATTTCGATGAATTCTACACGCATGCCTGCGGGCCCGTCGACTTCTCTTTACCCGATTTCGGTGCACCGTCCTGGGCCTTCGAGCCGGGCACGCGGGGGGTGGTTCTCCACAAAACACGCGTCCGGTGCTGAAAATCGTCAGAAGTGTTTTTTGGGCAGAAAAACATTGTCCGGAGCGCTTTCCCTGCAGCAACTTTGAAATATTTGACACGCCGGCCCGTCGACTCCTCTTTACCCGATTTCGGTGCACCGTCCTGGGCCGTCGAGCCGGGCACGCGGGGGGTGGTTCTCCACAAAACACGCGTCCGGTGCTGAAAATCGTCAGAAGTGTTTTTTGGGCAGAAAAACATTGTCCGGAGCGCTTTCCCTGCAGGAATTTCGATGAATTTGACACGCATGCCTGCGGGCCCGTCGACTTCTCTTTACCCGATTTCGGTGCACCGTCCTGGGCCTTCGAGCCGGGCACGCGGGGGGTGGTTCTCCACAAAACACGCGTCCGGTGCTGAAAATCGTCAGAAGTGTTTTTTGGGCAGAAACACATTGTCCGGAGCGCTTTACCTGCAGGAATTTCGATGAATTCTACACGCATGCCTGCGGGCCCGTCGACTTCTCTTTACCCGATTTCGGTGCACCGTCCTGGGCCTTCGAGCCGGGCACGCGGGGGGTGGTTCTCCACAAAACACGCGTGCGGTGCTGAAAATCGTCAGAAGTGTTTTTTGGGCAGAAAAACATTGTCCGGAGCGCTTTCCCTGCAGCAACTTTGAAATATTTGACACGCCGGCCCGTCGACTCCTCTTTACCCGATTTCGGTGCACCGTCCTGGGCCTTCGAGCCGGGCACGCGGGGGGTGGTTCTCCACAAAACACGCGTCCGGTGCTGAAAATCGTCAGAAGTGTTTTTTGGGCAGAAACACATTGTCCGGAGCGCTTTCCCTGCAGCAACTTTGAAATATTTGACACGCCGGCCCGGCGACTCCTCTTTACCCGATTTCGGTGCACCGTCCTGGGCCTTCGAGCCGGGAACGCGGGGGGTGGTTCTCCACAAAACACGCGTGCGGTGCTGAAACTTTTCAGAAGTGTTTTTTGGGACTAAACACATTATCCGGAGCGCTTTACCTGCAGGAATTTCGATGAATTCTACACGCATGCCTGCGGGCCCGTCGACTTCTCTTTACCCGATTTCGGTGCACCGTCCTGGGCCTTCGAGCCGGGCACGCGGGGGGTGGTTCTCCACAAAACACGCGTCCGGTGCTGAAAATCGTCAGAAGTGTTTTTTGGGCAGAAAAACATTGTCCGGAGCGCTTTCCCTGCAGCAACTTTGAAATATTTGACACGCCGGCCCGTCGACTCCTCTTTACCCGATTTCGGTGCACCGTCCTGGGCCGTCGAGCCGGGCACGCGGGGGGTGGTTCTCCACAAAACACGCGTCCGGTGCTGAAAATCGTCAGAAGTGTTTTTTGGGCAGAAACACATTGTCCGGAGCGCTTTCCCTGCAGCAACATTGAAATATTTGACACGTCGGCCCGTCGACTCCTCTTTACCCGATTTCGGTGCACCGTCCTGGGCCGTCGAGCCAGGCACGCGGGGGGTGGTTCTCCACAAAACACGCGTCCGGTGCTGAAAATCGTCAGAAGTGTTTTTTTGGGCAGAAAAACATTGTCCGGAGCGCTTTCCCTGCAGGAATTTCGATGAATTTGACACGCATGCCTGCGGGCCCGTCGACTTCTCTTTACCCGATTTCGGTGCACCGCCCTGGGCCTTCGAGCCGGGCACGCGGGGGGTGGTTCTCCACAAAACACGCGTGCGGTGCTGAAACTCGTCAGAAGTGTTTTTTGGGCAGAAACACATTGTCCGGAGCGCTTTACCTGCAGGAATTTCGATGAATTCTACACGCATGCCTGCGGGCCCGTCGACTCCTCTTTACCCGATTTCGGTGCACCGTCCTGGGCCTTCGAGCCGGGCACGCGGGGGGTGGTTCTCCACAAAACACGCGTCCGGTGCTGAAAATCGTCAGAAGTGTTTTTTGGGCAGAAACACATTGTCCGGAGCGCTTTCCCTGCAGCAACTTTGAAATATTTGACACGCCGGCCCGGCGACTCCTCTTTACCCGATTTCGGTGCACCGTCCTGGGCCTTCGAGCCGGGAACGCGGGGGGTGGTTCTCCACAAAACACGCGTGCGGTGCTGAAACTTTTCAGAAGTGTTTTTTGGGACTAAACACATTATCCGGAGCGCTTTACCTGCAGGAATTTCGATGAATTCTACACGCATGCCTGCGGGCCCGTCGACTTCTCTTTACCCGATTTCGGTGCACCGTCCTGGGCCTTCGAGCCGGGCACGCGGGGGGTGGTTCTCCACAAAACACGCGTCCGGTGCTGAAAATCGTCAGAAGTGTTTTTTGGGCAGAAAAACATTGTCCGGAGCGCTTTCCCTGCAGCAACTTTGAAATATTTGACACGCCGGCCCGTCGACTCCTCTTTACCCGATTTCGGTGCACCGTCCTGGGCCGTCGAGCCGGGCACGCGGGGGGTGGTTCTCCACAAAACACGCGTCCGGTGCTGAAAATCGTCAGAAGTGTTTTTTGGGCAGAAAAACATTGTCCGGAGCGCTTTCCCTGCAGGAATTTCGATGAATTTGACACGCATGCCTGCGGGCCCGTCGACTTCTCTTTACCCGATTTCGGTGCACCGTCCTGGGCCTTCGAGCC
>JAUCMP010000145.1:27500-32500 GCA_030770545.1 Macropodus opercularis
CAGGGGAAATAAATTTCCATTCCCCTGCCGACACTTTGAAATATTTGACACGCCGGCCCGTCGACTCCTCTTTACCCGATTTCGGTGCACCGTCCTGGGCCTTTCGAGCCGGGCACGCGGGGGGTGGTTCTCCACAAAACACGCGTCCGGTGCTGAAAATCGTCAGAAGTGTTTTTTGGGCAGAAACACATTGTCCGGAGCGCTTTCCCTGCAGCAACTTTGAAATATTTGACACGCCGGCCCGGCGACTCCTCTTTACCCCGATTTCGGTGCACCGTCCTGGGCCGTCGAGCCAGGCACGCGGGGGGTGGTTCTCCACAAAACACGCGTCCGGTGCTGAAACTTTTCAGAAGTGTTTTTTGGGACTAAACACATTATCCGGAGCGCTTTACCTGCAGGAATTTCGATGAATTCTACACGCATGCCTGCGGGCCCGTCGACTTCTCTTTACCCGATTTCGGTGCACCGTCCTGGGCCTTCGAGCCGGGCACGCGGGGGGTGGTTCTCCACAAAACACGCGTCCGGTGCTGAAAATCGTCAGAAGTGTTTTTTGGGCAGAAACACATTGTCCGGAGCGCTTTCCCTGCAGCAACTTTGAAATATTTGACACGCCGGCCCGGCGACTCCTCTTTACCCGATTTCGGTGCACCGTCCTGGGCCGTCGAGCCGGCAAGCGGGGGGTGGTTCTCCACAAAACACGCGTGCGGTGCTGAAACTTTTCAGAAGTGTTTCTTGGGCAGAAACACATTGTCCGGAGCGCTTTCCCTGCAGCAACATTGAAATATTTGACACGTCGGCCCGTCGACTCCTCTTTACCCGATTTCGGTGCACCGTCCTGGGCCGTCGAGCCAGGCACGCGGGGGGTGGTTCTCCACAAAACACGCGTCCGGTGCTGAAAATCGTCAGAAGTGTTTTTTTGGGCAGAAAAACATTGTCCGGAGCGCTTTCCCTGCAGGAATTTCGATGAATTTGACACGCATGCCTGCGGGCCCGTCGACTTCTCTTTACCCGATTTCGGTGCACCGCCCTGGGCCTTCGAGCCGGGCACGCGGGGGGTGGTTCTCCACAAAACACGCGTGCGGTGCTGAAACTCGTCAGAAGTGTTTTTTGGGCAGAAACACATTGTCCGGAGCGCTTTACCTGCAGGAATTTCGATGAATTCTACACGCATGCCTGCGGGCCCGTCGACTCCTCTTTACCCGATTTCGGTGCACCGTCCTGGGCCTTCGAGCCGGGCACGCGGGGGGTGGTTCTCCACAAAACACGCGTCCGGTGCTGAAAATCGTCAGAAGTGTTTTTTTGGGCAGAAACACATTGTCCGGAGCGCTTTCCCTGCAGCAACTTTGAAATATTTGACACGCCGGCCCGGCGACTCCTCTTTACCCGATTTCGGTGCACCGTCCTGGGCCTTCGAGCCGGGAACGCGGGGGGTGGTTCTCCACAAAACACGCGTGCGGTGCTGAAACTTTTCAGAAGTGTTTTTTGGGACTAAACACATTATCCGGAGCGCTTTACCTGCAGGAATTTCGATGAATTCTACACGCATGCCTGCGGGCCCGTCGACTTCTCTTTACCCGATTTCGGTGCACCGTCCTGGGCCTTCGAGCCGGGCACGCGGGGGGTGGTTCTCCACAAAACACGCGTCCGGTGCTGAAAATCGTCAGAAGTGTTTTTTGGGCAGAAAAACATTGTCCGGAGCGCTTTCCCTGCAGCAACTTTGAAATATTTGACACGCCGGCCCGTCGACTCCTCTTTACCCCGATTTCGGTGCACCGTCCTGGGCCGTCGAGCCGGGCACGCGGGGGGTGGTTCTCCACAAAACACGCGTCCGGTGCTGAAAATCGTCAGAAGTGTTTTTTGGGCAGAAAAACATTGTCCGGAGCGCTTTCCCTGCAGGAATTTCGATGAATTTGACACGCATGCCTGCGGGCCCGTCGACTTCTCTTTACCCGATTTCGGTGCACCGTCCTGGGCCTTCGAGCCGGGCACGCGGGGGGTGGTTCTCCACAAAACACGCGTCCGGTGCTGAAAATCGTCAGAAGTGTTTTTTGGGCAGAAACACATTGTCCGGAGCGCTTTACCTGCAGGAATTTCGATGAATTCTACACGCATGCCTGCGGGCCCGTCGACTTCTCTTTACCCGATTTCGGTGCACCGTCCTGGGCCTTCGAGCCGGGCACGCGGGGGGTGGTTCTCCACAAAACACGCGTGCGGTGCTGAAAATCGTCAGAAGTGTTTTTTTGGGCAGAAAAACATTGTCCGGAGCGCTTTCCCTGCAGCAACTTTGAAATATTTGACACGCCGGCCCGTCGACTCCTCTTTACCCGATTTCGGTGCACCGTCCTGGGCCTTCGAGCCGGGCACGCGGGGGGTGGTTCTCCACAAAACACGCGTCCGGTGCTGAAAATCGTCAGAAGTGTTTTTTGGGCAGAAACACATTGTCCGGAGCGCTTTCCCTGCAGCAACTTTGAAATATTTGACACGCCGGCCCGGCGACTCCTCTTTACCCGATTTCGGTGCACCGTCCTGGCCTTCGAGCCGGGAACGCGGGGGGTGGTTCTCCACAAAACACGCGTGCGGTGCTGAAACTTTTCAGAAGTGTTTTTTGGGACTAAACACATTATCCGGAGCGCTTTACCTGCAGGAATTTCGATGAATTCTACACGCATGCCTGCGGGCCCGTCGACTTCTCTTTACCCGATTTCGGTGCACCGTCCTGGGCCTTCGAGCCGGGCACGCGGGGGGTGGTTCTCCACAAAACACGCGTCCGGTGCTGAAAATCGTCAGAAGTGTTTTTTGGGCAGAAAAACATTGTCCGGAGCGCTTTCCCTGCAGCAACTTTGAAATATTTGACACGCCGGCCCGTCGACTCCTCTTTTACCCGATTTCGGTGCACCGTCCTGGGCCGTCGAGCCGGGCACGCGGGGGGTGGTTCTCCACAAAACACGCGTCCGGTGCTGAAAATCGTCAGAAGTGTTTTTTGGGCAGAAACACATTGTCCGGAGCGCTTTCCCTGCAGCAACATTGAAATATTTGACACGTCGGCCCGTCGACTCCTCTTTACCCGATTTCGGTGCACCGTCCTGGGCCGTCGAGCCAGGCACGCGGGGGGTGGTTCTCCACAAAACACGCGTCCGGTGCTGAAAATCGTCAGAAGTGTTTTTTTGGGCAGAAAAACATTGTCCGGAGCGCTTTCCCTGCAGGAATTTCGATGAATTTGACACGCATGCCTGCGGGCCCGTCGACTTCTCTTTACCCGATTTCGGTGCACCGCCCTGGGCCTTCGAGCCGGGCACGCGGGGGGTGGTTCTCCACAAAACACGCGTGCGGTGCTGAAACTCGTCAGAAGTGTTTTTTGGGCAGAAACACATTGTCCGGAGCGCTTTACCTGCAGGAATTTCGATGAATTCTACACGCATGCCTGCGGGCCCGTCGACTCCTCTTTACCCGATTTCGGTGCACCGTCCTGGGCCTTCGAGCCGGGCACGCGGGGGGTGGTTCTCCACAAAACACGCGTCCGGTGCTGAAAATCGTCAGAAGTGTTTTTTGGGCAGAAACACATTGTCCGAGCGCTTTCCCTGCAGCAACTTTGAAATATTTGACACGCCGGCCCGGCGACTCCTCTTTACCCGATTTCGGTGCACCGTCCTGGGCCTTCGAGCCGGGAACGCGGGGGGTGGTTCTCCACAAAACACGCGTGCGGTGCTGAAACTTTTCAGAAGTGTTTTTTGGGACTAAACACATTATCCGGAGCGCTTTACCTGCAGGAATTTCGATGAATTCTACACGCATGCCTGCGGGCCCGTCGACTTCTCTTTACCCGATTTCGGTGCACCGTCCTGGGCCTTCGAGCCGGGCACGCGGGGGGTGGTTCTCCACAAAACACGCGTCCGGTGCTGAAAATCGTCAGAAGTGTTTTTTGGGCAGAAAAACATTGTCCGGAGCGCTTTCCCTGCAGCAACTTTGAAATATTTGACACGCCGGCCCGTCGACTCCTCTTTACCCGATTTCGGTGCACCGTCCTGGGCCGTCGAGCCGGGCACGCGGGGGGTGGTTCTCCACAAAACACGCGTCCGGTGCTGAAAATCGTCAGAAGTGTTTTTTGGGCAGAAAAACATTGTCCGGAGCGCTTTCCCTGCAGGAATTTCGATGAATTTGACACGCATGCCTGCGGGCCCGTCGACTTCTCTTTACCCGATTTCGGTGCACCGTCCTGGGCCTTCGAGCCGGGCACGCGGGGGGTGGTTCTCCACAAAACACGCGTCCGGTGCTGAAAATCGTCAGAAGTGTTTTTTGGGCAGAAACACATTGTCCGGAGCGCTTTACCTGCAGGAATTTCGATGAATTCTACACGCATGCCTGCGGGGCCCGTCGACTTCTCTTTACCCGATTTCGGTGCACCGTCCTGGGCCTTCGAGCCGGGCACGCGGGGGGTGGTTCTCCACAAAACACGCGTGCGGTGCTGAAAATCGTCAGAAGTGTTTTTTGGGCAGAAAAACATTGTCCGGAGCGCTTTCCCTGCAGCAACTTTGAAATATTTGACACGCCGGCCCGTCGACTCCTCTTTACCCGATTTCGGTGCACCGTCCTGGGCCGTCGAGCCGGGCACGCGGGGGGTGGTTCTCCACAAAACACGCGTCCGGTGCTGAAAATCGTCAGAAGTGTTTTTTGGGCAGAAAAACATTGTCCGGAGCGCTTTCCCTGCAGGAATTTCGATGAATTTGACACGCATGCCTGCGGGCCCGTCGACTTCTCTTTACCCGATTTCGGTGCACCGTCCTGGGCCTTCGAGCCGGGCACGCGGGGGGTGGTTCTCCACAAAACACGCGCCCGGTGCTGAAAATCGTCAGAAGTGTTTTTTGGCAGAAACACATTGTCCGGAGCGCTTTCCCTGCAGGAATTTCGATGAATTCTACACGCATGCCTGCGGGCCCGTCGACTTCTCTTTACCCGATTTCGGTGCACCGTCCTGGGCCTTCGAGCCGGGCACGCGGGGGGTG
>JAUCMP010000146.1:0-27411 GCA_030770545.1 Macropodus opercularis
CATAAAACAAGGTTTTAACAAATACTTACAAATAATAAGAGTTTGCTTCACAAGTTCTGGCAGAACTACAAAAGACCACAAACATCTAAAACATGCAGAGAAACTCCACACCTGCTGTTTTTGTAGCGTTACAAGTCAAAAAGATATCAAATCCTTATAAGCATGACATTTTTTAATCTAGTAAACTGCTAAATCAAAACATATCAGTTAAACACAGCTGTGTTGTATGTGGAGTAGTTTGTTTTTCTGAACTGTAGTAAAGTGAAGAAGAGAGTAAAACATTTCTAAAACTTCTAAGAACCTCTAAGTATCTGCATATGAAACACTACTTGTTTAGGTAATAAATCAGCTCCCAATGATGCAATTAACAATTAACAGGCTTGTGAATGGGTTCAAATGGAAACTGTTTATTTCACCTACTGTCAAACAACAACTCTTCTCAAAACAAGTGAAATTGTTGCAGTTTGCCATGAAACTGCTCATGTGCTGACACTTGAGCTTTACAGAGTTTCAAGCAAAATGGAAGACACGATGAAGAATCAGAATCATAAAGGCAAACAATGCTCTGCCGTGTTTCAGGTGGAGGTGATCTGTTGTGCGGGTATCACGACAGCTGGAGGCGATGAACCCAACGCAGCATGTCCTGGATGGAGAGATGTCACACAAGAAAAAGATTCACCCATTAGGGGGCAGTCTTCACTGACAGATGGTGTGATCTCAATAGAAGTGCACAGTTAGACATTATACATGTTGCTTGCTATTAGCAAACAATAATATACATCACTGATAGGTTTATAAAGCTTCCATCAAAATCTATATTTGGGTAAGAAGACTAAACTTTTTTCATCCATTTCTCTTTGCTCCAACTCCTGGATTCTGGGGAGAGTATTTCAAGTTTTCATTAACAGAAGTAAAAGCTCCCTCACAGTTATTGAATTGTTTCCACGTGGGACGATGAGTCATAAGCATGAGACCCGAGAGAGGAATCCAACAGGATATGGGATTATGATGAGAAAAAGCATCAAGTGGACAAAATAACTACTGCAAAGGAGGTGAAAGGCAGATATCAGTCACTAGATTACGGCTGGGTTGCATTTAAAGAATAAAGAAAAGCAAACAAACTAAACATTTGTGAATCTCACAGCTGTGTTTCATTACATCAAGTCTTTAGGGTGAACAACGCCTAAAGGAAGATGTGTTTAAATGTTCATATATACAGACAATAGTTGAGGACTCATGAGAACCAACAGAACACAATTCATTCTCACAAACAGCAAATCATAGCTAGTAGTCAACTGGCTGCAAAGCCCTCACATCTCTCATCCAGGAGAGTTCCTAATCTGCCATTAACAACTGACATATCCCACAGGACTTGATTTGGCTGGACAAGTCTTGCTGCCAGGTATGTTTTGCTATTTAAGTGAGACAACGCATACATTCCTACAGCAAACTGTATGTTTGTACTTATACTTTCTGAAAGGTCTAGTAAAACTGTCTAAATAACAACAAACCGTTGATGTGTAAAATTGTTACAGAATAATTACAGAAGTCACTAAGCAAACTATGAATAAATAAACAAACAACAACCAGTTGTTGCCGTTTAATTTGTTCCAGCGTCGTAGACGTACTAGTTTACTTTGATTGCTAATCTGACATTAATCTATTTCTGCTAAATGTTGCCTGAGCCGAAGCTGCATTGGGGTTTAAAAGTGTCTTGTGATATCAGAAAAGCTGTTCAACCACACTGGTTGTTGGACTGGCGACCTGTACCGCTCCTCTCAACCCACATGACAGCTGGAATAGACTCCTAGTTCCAGAATCAAAAGGAGTGGGACCCTCTGCTTCAGTGCTGTGTTAAAACCCTGCATCTCTGGTGGCCTGGTGGTGCATCAACCTATGACACAGGCAGTTTGCACGTTTACAAAGGTTCAATCTGTGGCAGTTCTGTTCTCCAGCCAGCTGAGGCAATGTCTCTTTGGACTTTGTAGCTGGTTCACGGAACACACGTGTAATTTCATGTATCTGATCAATTAGTTTGAATTCTGGTTAGTCAGCGTCTTGCTTTTGTGTTCTGGTTATTAGAGACCATCTTGCTCTGTACTTAGTCAGGTAAGATTTTGTTTTGTTTTATAGACTAATTGTTACTTTTATTTATTAACATATATGATTTCACTATTTATCCTCATAGCGAGTGTCTATAGTTAGTTGTTGTGCTTTGTGTTGTGTTAGTTGTTTGTTTATTAAAGACAATATTCCTGTTGAATCACAACCAGCCTTCCAGTGTCTGCTTTTTTGTTTGTCACACACCTTTTTTTTTTATCTCAAAATGGTAAACACTCACTCTCACTCATCATCTAACCCATTTAGTAAAAGGTTTTCCCAGCTGTTCGTCAGGTTAACTATGACTTCAAGCACAAGTCAAACTCATTTCCACAAAACTAACCCAGACTCAAATCTGTACGACATTCAGCTTCCTATCGTTATAATGAAACTACACAGAGTACAGGGCAACAACCTTGGTTTGTGACCACAGTGATGGCATTACTTCTTTACCTGATTATTAACATCTTCTATGTTTGAACCTTTTTGGAAGCAGGGGGCATCTCAGTCTCAACTGCCACTGCAGGAGTCTGCTTGTGTGTTACCTGGAATTCAGGGGAAAAACAAAAACACATTCATCACATCTACGAACATTAATAGAATTTAAAACTTATACTGGATGAAAATGATCCCTGAAAAAGCAACTACATTAAAACTGACAAGATGACGTGGCCTTTTCTAGTGATAACAGTAAGTATCACAGCAACATATCAATTGGTGCCATGGATCACATTTAAAATACAACTTTGAATGTACAAGAAATGCACAATTATAATAAGAAGAACTTAAGGTTTGATAACGACAGGTGTTACACCAATGATGTAAAAATGAAATCCAGGGCACAAAGTAGTATCCTAAACGTATGAGCTACAGTACACTCCCTGCAAGGGCCCCATGAGCGAAAGAGAACCAACATGTTCATCAGGTTAACCATGACTTCAACCACAAGTTAAACACAGTTCCACACAAAACCCTGACCCGAGTTTCTGCCTGTTTGACATTTTAATTTCTGAAATCTCCTTATAATCAACTCATAACTGACATAGCGTGTTTGAAAGATATAATCCTTGACATATCTGTTTTGTTTACCTTGTCTTCTGCGCTTTGTAAACTGAAGTGAGCTGCTGCCACCAGCGCCCATACGCTGACAGGACGTGAGCGATCACGTGATGAGTCCAGCGGAGACCAATACACAAAATGTATGAATTAAAAGACGCCTCCGACGATTCACTCCTTGACAAAACACGGTGTTTGGACACACTAGACAAGAGTTAGCATATGAATACACCTGCTGTAAAGTGCAGGAAGCGATGTGATCGAATGTTCCCTGTTTTAACTCACTGTTTTATGGTTTTTGTTTCTATATGAAGCGCCGTTGATTCTCTACAAGAGAAAAACAATATGGTGAAGTTCACTTACCGGCAGAAATTTTGACAACTAAATAGATATAAGCACATCTTTAAAAGTGAAACGTATCATATATAATTTACATCGCAGTAACAGAAATATGTGGAGATATTTATATCACAGCAGACGTGACACAGTGTGTGTGTAAATATTTTGGGAGACGCCTGCTGCCTTTAAAGCATTTCAACATCAAACAAAAGACACGGCCATTATAACTTTGGAGTCAATGGAAAATAATTGTAAGACAAAAATGCAGTTTTTCAGATTAAAATTCAGAGCTTTTTATAGAAAAATAAAATAAAACACGAGTGGGGATCGAACTTGCTTGTGTTGCGAAGTTAAAGTCACGCACTAAGACCACTAAACTACATACGGGACCGGAGGTCTTGGTTTCCTACGTGTTAGACAACCATTCATTCACAGAAATCAGATACTACATAATAAAAACATTTGTATGTTTATGATAATCAGCCCCTGCAGTAACAGGCCTCTGTGAAGTGGAGATACGTAAAAAACTTTGCGACACCTGGTGGTTAAACAGAGACCAACACCAAGATCATTTTTTTGCCCACAGCAGAAATTAAAATACTTAGGCAGAGACGCCCTGGCGACGTAGTGGAGACGCAAACATGCTGCAGTGAAAACGGATGACATTTTGAAGTGCTGCCACTATAAGTAGTGTGTTCAGCTTCCTATTATTATAACTACACAGAGTACAGAGCAACAACCATGATTTGTGACCACAGTGATGGCCCTACGTCTTTACCTGATTATTAACATCTTACTGGAAGCAGGGGGCATCTCACTCTCAACTGCCACTGCAGGAGTCTGCTTGTGTGTCACCTGGGATTCAGGGGAAAAACAAAAACACATTAACAACAGACAGATACCACATCTTTACAGATGAATAAGCTGTAAGGAAGTAAGTAAGTAGTAAGTATCAGCAACAGTCAGTATCGATAAATGCTTAAAATGTCTTACATTATACAGTTCATTTAATACAGTAATTAAGGATTGAATTTTGAACATATAAATCGTTATTAATTATCTACCACACTTCTGTGGAAGGACACATGTACAACTGAAACACAGTCTGGTTAAACACTGCTAACAAAATGGTTCAAACCTTGTTATACAGTGGTTGTGTAAATATTGTCAGCAGTTAGCCTTAGGTTAGCTTGTTAGCGACATTGCTACTTTAACTTTACTTATCGTGTATTTAAACATCTAGCAGCGCTACTGTACACAGTAAACATTTCACTGAGGAGGCCACCTACCTGCCCAGCTTTCAGCTTTTACTCCTTCTCTGTCGGTTGCTATAACTTTACATTTTTCTGAAAGAGTAGCGCGTGTGCTAGTTCCGGACGCCGCCATATTGGATGTTATCGATGCAACGTTTTTCCCGAGTACCTCTGCGTCATGGTCGTCATGGTTACGCGGGAGTTTGGATCTGATTGGCTCAGAATATCAACTGCTAGATCGGCGGTTGATGACGTCACGTAACTGTGGTGTCGGCTAAACAGAGGAACCTGGTACCAGTCATATCATTTCCACGAAGACAGAGAAGCAGAGGTAAGACAATTTACAGCTGAGATAAAATGTTTGTATGTTATTTGTGCTATGCTTTCTGATCAGTTAGGAAATGTCTTGAACTACTTATTGCGTGTATTGTGACGTTTTTACGTTTTCTTACTATTGTGATTTGGTTACTATTGTTTTTTTATTTCACCTGAAAAACTACTTATCATGTCAGTGTTTGCTATCGTTTTCCATGTTTTCTTTTTGACGTGCTCTATTAAAACATTAGAGTGTTCACCTTATTGAAACGAAAACGAAAAGTCAGGGGTCACACTAGAAAACTGTCATGGAGGATCATTCCTGTATTTGTCCACGAGGGGGAAGCGTCTGCCCTGTACGCGGCCACTTGTAGCGTTTTTCCCAGCATGTCTGACTTTAGCATCGGCTCGACATCCGGGACAGAAGACAGACAGCGGACGCTCCATTCAGAGTGAGTCCAGTGTTCTGAAGCAACTATGTGTAGGTGAAGAATGTGTGTGTAGCTTGTAGCATGTTTCTTTGTGGACACATTTGTAAATATGCCTATTCCTGTTCTGTTTAATCAGCAGGACTGAGAGGACCAACAGTTACATTCTTGACCTACGAGAGGCAGCGTTGACCAGCACAGTGGGAGAGACACGCTGAGTGAATCTCCACTGCACCGTCGAGTCACCACGAAGGACTTCATCACTACACATCTGTACAGTGCAACAGTGTCTCTGGTGACAAGGGGAGGGAAACCTAACGGTGCTAACGTAACTCCCCGCGACACCACGAAGACCAGTTGCTCCGGTGACGTCCCAACAAGCTGTCTGCCACTGCACCAGCACAGAGGACAGAGGAGGGACAGCTGCTGTGAATCGGCATCAGGGTTGGATCCGGCAGAAGTAGGTACTGACACAACCACTGAGCAGTGTGAGAAATACCCTGTGTGTTGTAGAACTCAGTTCAAATATTCCATTTATATTCCTGTTACCCCTTTAGCTGTTGCTAAGATTTTCCAATGATCAAGACATGTATTTCTATTTTGGGTGTATTTGTCATAACAGCAGTAATAGTCTTTACAATTATTTGGAGTAAACACATCTGTGGAGATGGATGGATTCCATGTTTAAGCAGTGGAAAGGTTTCATCTCGTCAGAAGTGACATCTTGAATAGTTTCACTTGTGTGATGGGTGGTTGGATTGACCCTGACTTTGTAATGACTATCACTGACTGCAATGAAGAACGTTTGCTTTTCTCTGACTTTGTACTAATTATTGCTGATTGCAATGAAGAACGCTTGCTTTTCTCTAACTTTGTAATGACTTTCGCTGACTGCAATGAAGAACGCTTGCTTTTTTCTGACTTTGTACTAACTATCGCTGACTGCAATGAAGAACGTTTGCATTTCTCTGACTTTGTACTAACTATCGCTGACTGCAATGAAGAACGTTTGCTTTTCTCTGACGTTGTACTAACTATCACTGACTTCAATGAAGAACGCTTGCTTTTCTCTAACTTTGTACTAACTATCGCTGATTGCAATGAAGAACGCTTGCTTTCCTCTGACTTTGTACTAACTATCGCTGACTGCAATGAAGAACGCTTTCTTTTCTCTAACTTTGTACTAACTATCGCTGATTGCAATGAAGAACGCTTGCTTTCCTCTGACTTTGTACTAACTATCTCTGACTGCAATGAAGAACGCTTTCTTTTCTCTGACTTTGTACTAACTATCGCTGATTGCAATGAAGAACGCTTGCTTTCCTCTGACTTTGTACTAACTATCGCTGACTGCAATGAAGAACGCTTTCTTTTCTCTAACTTTGTACTAACTATCTCTGACTGCAATGAAGAACGCTTTCTTTTCTCTGACTTTGTACTAACTATCACTGACTTCAATGAAGAACGTTTGCTTTCCTTTGACTTTGTACTAACTATCGCTGACTATAATGAAGAACGTTTGCTTTCCTTTGACTTTGTACTAACTATCGCTGACTGCAATGAAGAACGTTTGCATTTCTCTGACTTTGTACTAACTATCGCTGACTGCAATGAAGAACGTTTGCTTTTCTCTGACGTTGTACTAACTATCACTGACTTCAATGAAGGACGTTTGCTTTTCTCTGACTTTGTACTAACTATCACTGACTTCAATGAAGAACGCTTGCTTTCCTCTGACTTTGTACTAACTATCGCTGACTGCAATGAAGAACGCTTTCTTTTCTCTAACTTTGTACTAACTATCGCTGATTGCAATGAAGAACGCTTGCTTTCCTCTGACTTTGTACTAACTATCTCTGACTGCAATGAAGAACGCTTTCTTTTCTCTAACTTTGTACTAACTATCGCTGATTGCAATGAAGAACGCTTGCTTTCCTCTGACTTTGTACTAACTATCTCTGACTGCAATGAAGAACGCTTGCTTTTCTCTGACTTTGTACTAACTATCGCTGACTGCAATGAAGAACGCTTTCTTTTCTCTAACTTTGTACTAACTATCGCTGATTGCAATGAAGAACGCTTGCTTTCCTCTGACTTTGTACTAACTATCTCTGACTGCAATGAAGAACGCTTGCTTTTCTCTGACTTTGTACTAACTATCGCTGACTGCAATGAAGAACGTTTGCTTTTCTCTGACGTTGTACTAACTATCACTGACTTCAATGAAGAACGTTTGCTTTCCTCTGACTTTGTACTAACTATCTCTGACTGCAATGAAGAACGCTTGCTTTTTTCTGACTTTGTACTAACTATCGCTGATTGCAATGAAGAACGCTTGCTTTCCTCTGACTTTGTACTAACTATCTCTGACTGCAATGAAGAACGCTTGCTTTTCTCTGACTTTGTACTAACTATCGCTGACTGCAATGAAGAACGTTTGCTTTTCTCTGACGTTGTACTAACTATCACTGACTGCAATGAAGAACGCTTGCTTTCCTCTGACTTTGTACTAACTATCTCTGACTGCAATGAAGAACGCTTGCTTTTTTCTGACTTTGTACTAACTATCGCTGACTGCAATGAAGAACGTTTGCTTTTTCTGGACTTTGTACTAACTATCGCTGACTGCAATGAAGAACGCTAGCTTTTCTCTGACTTTGTACTAACTATCGCTGACTGCAATGAAGAATGCTTGCTTTTTTCTGACTTTGTACTAACTATCGCTGACTGCAATGAAGAACGCTTGCTTTTCTCTGACTTTGTACTAACTATCACTGACTTCAATGAAGAACGCTTGCTTTTCTCTGACTTTGTACTAACTATCGCTGACTGCAATGAAGAACGTTTGCTTTTCTCTGACGTTGTACTAACTATCACTGACTGCAATGAAGAACGCTTGCTTTCCTCTGACTTTGTACTAACTATCTCTGACTGCAATGAAGAACGCTTGCTTTTTTCTGACTTTGTACTAACTATCGCTGACTGCAATGAAGAACGTTTGCTTTTTCTGGACTTTGTACTAACTATCGCTGACTGCAATGAAGAACGCTAGCTTTTCTCTGACTTTGTACTAACTATCGCTGACTGCAATGAAGAATGCTTGCTTTTTTCTGACTTTGTACTAACTATCGCTGACTGCAATGAAGAACGCTTGCTTTTCTCTGACTTTGAACTATCGCTGACTGCAATGAAGAACGCTTGCTTTTTTCTGACTTTGTACTAACTATCGCTGACTGCAATGAAGAACGCTTGCTTTTCTCTGACTTTGTACTAACTATCGCTGACTGCAAAGAAGAACGCTTGCTTTTCTCTCACTTTGTACTAACTATCGCTGACTGCAATGAAGAACGTTTGCTTTTCTCTGACTTTGTACTAACTATCGCTGACTGCAATGAAGAACGCTTGCTTTTTTCTGACTTTGTACTAACTATCGCTGACTGCAATGAAGAACGCTTGCTTTTCTCTGACTTTGTACTAACTATCGCTGACTGCAATAAAGAACGTTTGCTTTTCTCTGACTTTGTACTAACTATCGCTGACTGCAATGAAGAACGTTTGCTTTTCTCTGACTTTGTACTAACTATCGCTGACTGCAATGAAGAACGTTTGCTTTTCTCTAACTTTGTACTAACTATCGCTGACTGCAATGAAGAACGCTTGCTTTTCTCTGACTTTGTGCTAACTATCGCTGACTGCAATGAAGAACGTTTGCATTTCTCTGACTTTGTACTAACTATCGCTGACTGCAATGAAGAACGTTTGCTTTTTTCTGACTTTGTACTAACTATCGCTGACTGCAATGAAGAACGCTTGCTTTTTTCTGACTTTGTACTAACTATCGCTGACTGCAATGAAGAACGCTTGCTTTTCTCTGACTTTGTACTAACTATCGCTGACTGCAATGAAGAACGTTTGCTTTTCTCTGACTTTGTACTAACTATCGCTGACTGCAATGAAGAACGCTTGCTTTTTTCTGACTTTGTACTAACTATCGCTGACTGCAATGAAGAACGCTTGCTTTTCTCTGACTTTGTACTAACTATCGCTGACTGCAATGAAGAACGTTTGCTTTCCTCTGACTTTGTACTAACTATCGCTGACTGCAATGAAGAACGCTTGCTTTTTTCTGACTTTGTACTAACTATCGCTGACTGCAATGAAGAACGCTTGCTTTTTTCTGACTTTGTACTAACTATCGCTGACTGCAATGAAGAACGCTTGCTTTTTTCTGACTTTGTACTAACTATCGCTGACTGCAATGAAGAACGCTTGCTTTTCTCTGACTGTGTACTAACTATCGCTGACTGCAATGAAGAACGTTTGCTTTTCTCTGACTTTGTACTAACTATCGCTGACTGCAATGAAGAACGCTTGCTTTTCTCTAACTTTGTACTAACTGTCGCTGACTGCAATGAAGAACGTTTGCTTTTCTCTGACTTTGTACTAACTATCGCTGACTGCAATGAAGAACGTTTGCTTTTCTCTAACTTTGTACTAACTATCGCTGACTGCAATGAAGAACGTTTGCTTTTCTCTGACTTTGTACTAACTATCGCTGACTGCAATGAAGAACGTTTGCTTTTCTCTAACTTTGTACTAACTATCGCTGACTGCAATGAAGAACGCTTGCTTTTTTCTGACTTTGTACTAACTATCGCTGACTGCAATGAAGAACGCTTGCTTTTCTCTGACTTTGTACTAACTATCGCTGACTGCAATGAAGAACGTTTGCTTTTCTCTGACTTTGTACTAACTATCGCTGACTGCAATGAAGAACGTTTGCTTTTCTCTGACTTTGTACTAACTATCGCTGACTGCAATGAAGAACGCTTGCTTTTCTCTAACTTTGTACTAACTGTCGCTGACTGCAATGAAGAACGTTTGCTTTTCTCTGACTTTGTACTAACTATCGCTGACTGCAATGAAGAACGCTTGCTTTTTTCTGACTTTTGTGAGCTGCTCTCCCAATCCCAGCTCTGCGCGTTCGTTGAATGATGAGGAGAAACGTCTGATAAAAATCAGTCTTGCTTTTATTTCAAACTTGAAGAATAATAATGTACAGGCCTGGGTCAGTCTGTCCCTATACTATACAGCATATAGTCAGGGCACGAAGTCTGACTGACACTGTCTGTCCCTCGACCCACACTTTTATGCTGGATAGAGCATCTTTCTGTGGTGTAACTGGATCCTGATGCCGTGGTCTGGTGTTCGTCTCCATGGCTGGTTTATTGGTGTCTTATCTTCTCCGTTGCTTTGTGGTCCCATAACCTATGGATCCAAGCACATTCCTTCTACAGACATTCACATGTTTCACTCCCTACTTATCTTATTTTCTGCCGTGTCTGGGTGCATCTGGTGTCTCTACTATTCTCTAAATCTGATGTGTGTGTTTCAAACTATACTTTAATGCATTTGGCTTGTTCTGTTTTCTGCATGCATCCTACTATCTAAGCTTTCAACTACTATTTTAACTACTACTTAACTATTTAGATTCCTACAATTCCCCCTTTTGGTCTCTCATCCGAGAGACCACTTACAACACCGCCATGACTGCTATATCCTCCTGTTCGTCCTCCTCGTCGTTTGGTGCGCCTCCTCTAAGCAGTGGCATCTGTGTAGCAGGAGCATCCCTGCCTTCTATTGCAGTCACTATTAAATGCTGACACAAAGCTCGGATGCAGGGAATACAGCAGCATCCGCACAAGATTAGAATTGTCACCATTCCCACAAACATAGAGTACACTCCCCCTTTTCCACCAGCAACATATCCAAGGCCATACGGTTCTTCTTATGTCACTTGGAACGGTCCTGTCCACCGTGACTCAGACGACTTCCTCTTTATCACTTTCAAAAGGACCCACTCAGCCGTATGTGGTTTCCTGGACTCTGTAGATCCTTTGGCTCCTGTAACCTGCGTAGAGAATACTGCAACGAGAGCTGTTAGTTTTCATGACACACTTTGTACCTTCTACGGGGCATCACAGTTAACTGCAGAGTGTGTGATTCATTCTCTCCACTTTTAAATCATGCCGTCCAATACTTGCCAGTGCCTTGTTTTTCTACAGGTAGTATAGGAGTATTCCACGCTGAAGTCGATGGTTCTAATACACCACTCTGTAATAACCCATGAATAGTATCTGCTATCCCTGCCTCCGCTTCAACTTTCTGTTGATACTGTGGTTGCAATAAAAACCAACATCTGTGGGGGCCCTGTGACCACAACGTGCAGGCAGAGCGTCTGACATGTCTGCAGCCAATTCATGATCAGATTTTCCACGGCCAGTTAGTAACTGATGTTCAAGTAGAACCAAATCAGATGTAGTTTGTGTGATTTTATAAGATGAGAGTTCAGGTGAGTATTGGACATTAGGAAGTTGCGTTGTTACCCAATCAGTACTTTCAGCCAATCGTTTGGCCATCGGGCCTAGATCTTTAGCTTGGTGTCCAGGATGTATTGCCAACGAGACATGAGGCACCGCCTCCGCACCCATCTCATACCAGGCAGCCTGATCTGCTGTCAACTGGACACTGCCCACTACTCCTTCTGGACCAATCAAAATAGCATTAGTGGAAATTTTCCATGTATGTCCTTGCAGTTTGTCCTGAAACATATCTTGATACCAATCTGTCTGTTCCCTGTCATAAAATAGTGTAACATGGTAAGGGTCGGTCGGGGAGACATATGGGCTCAGTTGGGAGATCCAGGGTTTCCAGGCCATGTATAAGGAGAGAAGACCGCCCCCTGCCGGGCCCTCCGGTTCCAATCGGCCTCAGTATACGTTATGTATTCACCGTTGGGAAACGATACAATCACACCGTCAGGTGAACAAAGAATCGAAACGCCCAGTCGAACCAACAAGTCTCTCCCCATCAAATTGACTGGGGTCACTTGAAACAACAAAACGATGCCGTATGGATTGGCCGGCCACTCGGACCGGCAGAGGTTGGGTTAATGACAGGTTCCCCAGAGAAACCAAGTAGTTCAACAGTCTTAGATGATAGGTCCTTCTTTTCCACTCTCACATTCATAGTGGAGAAAGTCGCGCCTGTGTCCACCATTAAAGGCAGTCTTGTCTGTTTTATTGTCAAGGATAACAACGGGTCTGCCCTCCCGTCGTCTAGGCTTCTCTGTGGGCTTCTTCATTGTTGGGGGAAATCCTCTGGTTCCCACACAGGAAACTGACCCCCTGGTGCAAGACTTGGCGTGAGGTGCAACATGTGATCCTCTATTTGGTAGACCTCTTCCACGCTGTCCTCGTCCCCTCGGACCAGGTCCCATGTTTGCATGAGTCATGGGACATTCTCTGGCGAAATGCCCCGGCTGACCGCAGCAGTAGCATATCCACTCCCCCGACATGCCCCTTCCCCTCCCGGATCCCCGTCCCAGATAGCCACGGCCCCCCCTGGGTTGACCCCTACCGTACTGCTGTGGGTAATATGAGCCTTGTGTATTGGATGGCCCGTGTCCATACTGAGGGTGGCCTGGAACCCAGAATGGAGAGGGCAATAAATCTGGGTTATCAGGAACCTGTGTAGCCTGTTGCAACATCTGTTTTTCTACCTTATCTTTCTTCTTAACATCATTAGTCTCTTGTCTTACCTTCTGTAACTGTAACCTAAGCAGCTGTTTTTTCAATTCCTCCATTTCTGAACCTTCCTCTTCCTGCTGTGCCTTATGTAAATGGTGCAACAGGTGGCGTTCCCACGTCTCAGTGGAACCTCCCGGTGCATCTGGATTATCTTCCATGCTTTGTCTTACTTCTTTTGACACTCCCTTTAACACTGCTCGCCTGAACAACTCCTCTTGCATTTGAGTGGAGTGTGGGTGCACCCCCGTAGCATCAACCCATTCTGTTTTACACCTATGTAAAAAAGTGGCCGGTTTCTCCCCCTTCTTAGGTGTACACGTGATCTGATGTGTCTGGCCTCTAGGGGCCGGGAAACGTTCTCTCATAGCTCTACCCACATTTGTGGCCCACTGGTCAAATGGCTCACTATCATCTACCATCAACAGTCCTGCCTCACCTCTATTTGTTCTACTTCCCAGGTGGACATAATCTGCCCCATCAGGGCCCTCCAATCACCTACTCCCAGTCTCTGGCCCATGGTCAACTGCTCCAACTTGCTCAACCACCTTCCCCCACCCTCTGTGGGATGTGGAAGTTTCTCTAAAATTGCTGTCACATCCCCAAACTGCCATGGTTTATATTGGATTCTGCCCCCTTTTGAAAGCAAGGGGTATTGGTGGTGTATGTGGTCACCACCTGGTGCTGAATTACGTCTAGGTCTAAGGTCATATCTATGGGACACGGGTGGCTCATCGGTGTGTGTTGTCAGTTTTCCCTTAATGGTGACGTCAATCCCTGCTTGACTCCTCCTTTCACTCTCCTCTTGTCTCCTACTTTCCCTTCTTCTCCTGTTTCTAAAAGCTTCCTCTCCTTCTTCGTCACTTTGCATGCTTCTACTTTCTCCTTCTAACTCTATCCCCGACTTCCATCCTATTGCCTGTTCCTCCTTCCTCATCTCTTTTCTCTTAATTAATTCCTGATCTTGTTGCTGAGCTGCAGCAAGCACACGCATCGTTTCCCTAGTTTCGTTATCTCTGCTCCAATCTACTCCACTGGCTCCTCCACTGTCCTGCTGCTCCTCTACATCTAACTGACCTCCCTTCACATTCCACAGAGGCATCTGTTTATACGGTGGGGGCAGCGTAGTAAGTGCAGATGTGTGCTTTAAATCAGGATAGATGTTTACATATGTCGGTGGTCGTGTCTGCCCTACTGTGGTGTGTGGTGTTAACTCTGTCTCCTGTTTTTTCACTGAACTATCAGTGAGTTCCTGTTGTTTGTCTTTCCCTATTTTTGCAATAATTTTAGTTCCCCATGCTGCCAATGCCATATTGTGCACTATTCGCCTATTTTACTCTTATTGTTCTAATTCTTTTTGTCCACTTTCTCTTCACGATTAAACCTTTTACTTCTTCTTTGTTCTTTTGTTACCTGTAATGCAGCCACATCCTCCCTGGCTAAAACTTCTGCTCGATCTCCTCTGTCCTCATCTTTCCAAACTCCCTTCTTTTTTAATTCTTCATATTTACCATCATAAATTTTTCTTTGTCGATCTCGATCTTTCTTTTCAATACCACTTATCAACTGTTCACGAGCTTTTTTTCCACTGATTCAACATTGTCAGTGGCCTGCAGCCGCCTTCATCAACACCCTCTAGATCAAATTCACTCTCCATTTTTCTCCTCCTGAGATTTCACTTCTCTCACTCACAGGAGTGAGAAAGAAAAAACAAACAAACAAACAAACAAGCAAACAAAACAAACAAAACACTTTGTTATCACCGTTAGATTTCCACTCTCTCACCGGTGACTTTTCAACTCTTCAACACATCAACAACTATTCCACTAACTTGCAATATTTTAAGGGAGCACCAAATCCCTAGGGGTCCTACACCCGGAATCTTTCAGACACTGCCCCTTTTTTTTTCTTTTTGTTATTAATTTGTGTCTGTAGCTTTCCAACTGGTGGCCGTAATTTTAGTTGTATCACAACAGAGGTTCACAACTCAGTCTTTTAAGGGAGCACCAAATCCCTAGGTTCTACCAAACCGGAATCTTTCAGACACTTCACCCTTTTTTTTTTCTTTTTGTTATTAATTTGTGTCTGTAGCTTTCCAACTGGTGGCCGTAATTTTAGTTGTATCACAACAGAGGTTCACAACTCAGTCTTTTAAGGGAGCACCAAATCCCTAGGTTCTACCAAACCGGAATCTTTCAGACACTTCACCCTTTTTTTTTTCTTTTTGTTATTAATTTGTGTCTGTAGCTTTCCAACTGGTGGCCGTAATTTTAGTTGTATCACAACAGAGGTTCACAACTCAGTCTTTTAAGGGAGCACCAAATCCCTAGGTTCTACCAAACCGGAATCTTTCAGACACTTCACCCTTTTTTTTTTTTTTTTTGTTATTAATTTGTGTCTGTAGCTTTCCAACTGGTGGCCGTAATTTTAGTTGTATCACAACAGAGGTTCACAACTCAGTCTTTTAAGGGAGCACCAAATCCCTAGGTTCCACCAAACCGGAATCTTTCAGACACTTCACCCTTTTTTTTTGTCTTTTTGTTTTTAATTTGTGTCTGCAGTTTTCCAACTAGTGGCCGTAATTTTAGTTGTATCACTACCACAACAGAGGTTCACAACTCAGTATTTTAATGTCCTTGTCAGGACATTATAGGCACCACACCCGTGATTTCACTTCTCTTATCCTTTTTACTCTTTTACTTTTAACTTATCTCTTATCCTTTTTCTTTTTTACTTTTAACTTTACTCTTATCCTTTTTCTTTTTTAATTAATTATTATTCTTCAAATTTTAATTTACAGAACTGGATTCCTATCCATGACACAGTTATTTTAGAGTTTTCAATATGCAGAAATTTGAAACTTAACAGGTTTTCTGCTTACCTTGTTTTTGCCCGGGCTACTGTGTCACAAACAGGTCCTCAGTTCTCGTTCCAAATCTGTCTCTCCTTCACCATCACGTCGGGGTCACCAAATTGTTGAGCTGCTCTCCCAATCCCAGCTCTGCGCGTTCGTTGAATGATGAGGAGAAACGTCTGATAAAAATCAGTCTTGCTTTTATTTCAAACTTGAAGAATAATAATGTACAGGCCTGGGTCAGTCTGTCCCTATACTATACAGCATATAGTCAGGGCACGAAGTCTGACTGACACTGTCTGTCCCTCGACCCACACTTTTATGCTGGATAGAGCATCTTTCTGTGGTGTAACTGGATCCTGATGCCGTGGTCTGGTGTTCGTCTCCATGGCTGGTTTATTGGTGTCTTATCTTCTCCGTTGCTTTGTGGTCCCATAACCTATGGATCCAAGCACATTCCTTCTACAGACATTCACATGTTTCACTCCCTACTTATCTTATTTTCTGCCGTGTCTGGGTGCATCTGGTGTCTCTACTATTCTCTAAATCTGATGTGTGTGTTTCAAACTATACTTTAATGCATTTGGCTTGTTCTGTTTTCTGCATGCATCCTACTATCTAAGCTTTCAACTACTATTTTAACTACTACTTAACTATTTAGATTCCTACACTTTGTACAAACTATCGCTGACTGCAATGAAGAACATTTGCTTTTCTCTGACTTTGTACTAACTATCGCTGACTGCACTGAAGAACGTTTGCTTTTCTCTGACTTTGTACTGTCGCTGACTGAAATGAAGAACGTTTGCTTTTCTCTGACTTTGTACTATCGCTGACTGCAATGAAGAACGTTTGCTTTTCTCTGACTTTGTACTAACTATCGCTGACTGCAATGAAGAACGCTTGCTTTTCTCTGACTTTGTACTAACTATCGCTGACTGCAATGAAGAACGCTTGCTTTTCTCTGACTTTGTACTAACTATCGCTGACTGCAATGAAGAACGTTTGCTTTTCTCTGACTTTGTACTAACTATCGCTGACTGCAATAAAGAACGCTTGCTTTTCTCTGACTTTGTACTAACTATCGCTGACTGCAATGAAGAACGTTTGCTTTTCTCAAACTTTGTATTGTCGCTGACTGCAATGAAGAACGTTTGCTTTTCTCTGACTTTGTACTGTCGCTGACTGAAATGAAGAACGTTTGCTTTTCTCTGACTTTGTACTATCGCTGACTGCAATGAAGAACGTTTGCTTTTCTCTGACTTTGTACTAACTATCGCTGACTGCAATGAAGAACGCTTGCTTTTCTCTGACTTTGTACTAACTATCGCTGACTGCACTGAAGAACGTTTGCTTTTCTCTGACTTTGTACTGTCGCTGACTGAAATGAAGAACGTTTGCTTTTCTCTGACTTTGTACTATCGCTGACTGCAATGAAGAACGTTTGCTTTTCTCTGACTTTGTACTAACTATCGCTGACTGCAATGAAGAACGCTTGCTTTTCTCTGACTTTGTACTAACTATCGCTGACTGCAATGAAGAACGCTTGCTTTTCTCTGACTTTGTACTAACTATCGCTGACTGCAATGAAGAACGTTTGCTTTTCTCTGACTTTGTACTAACTATCGCTGACTGCAATGAAGAACGTTTGCTTTTCTCTAACTTTGTACTAACTATCGCTGACTGCAATGAAGAACGTTTGCTGTTCTCTGACTTTGCACTAACTATCGCTGATTGCAATGAAGAACGTTTGCTTTTCTCTAACTTTGTACTAACTATCACTGACTGCAATGAAGAACACTTGCTTTTCTCTGACTTTGTAGTAATTATCGCTGACTGCAATGAAGAACGTTTGCTTTTCTCTAACTTTGTAGTAATTATCGCTGACTGCAATGAAGAACACTTGCTTTTCTCTGACTTTGTAGTAATTATCGCTGACTGCAATGAAGAACGTTTGCTTTTCTCTGACTTTGTACTAACTATCGCTGACTGCAATGAAGAACGCTTGCTTTTCTCTGACTTTGTACTAAGTATCACTGACTGCAATGAAGAACGTTTGCTTTTCTCTGACTTTGTACTAATTATCGCTGACTGCAATGAAGAACGCTTGCTTTTTTCTGACTTTGTACTAACTATCTCTGACTGCAATGAAGAACGTTTGCTTTTCTCTAACTTTGTACTAACTATCGCTGACTGCAATGAAGAACGTTTGCTTTTCTCTAACTTTGTACTAACTATCGCTGACTGCAATGAAGAACGTTTGCTTTTCTCTCACTTTGTACTAACTATCACTGACTGCAATGAAGAACGCTTGCTTTTCTCTAACTTTGTACTATCGCTGATTGCAATGAAGAACGTTTGCTTTTCTCTGACTTTGTATTAACTATCACTGACTGCAATGAAGAACGTTTGCTTTTCTCTAACTTTGTACTATCGCTGATTGCAATGAAGAACGTTTGCTTTTCTCTGACTTTGTATTAACTATCACTGACTGCAATGAAGAACGCTTGCTTTTCTGTGACTTTGTACTAACTATCGCTGACTACAATGAAGAACGTTTGCTTTTCTCTAACTTTGTATTAACTATCGCTGATTGCAATGAAGAACGCTTGCTTTTCTCTGACTTTGTATTAACTATCACTGACTGCAATGAAGAACGTTTGTTTTCTTCTGACTTTGTACTAACTATCGCTGACTGCAATGAAGAACGTTTGCTTTTCTCTAACTTTGTACTAACTATCGCTGACTGCAATGAAGAACGTTTGCTTTTCTCTAACTTTGTACTAACTATCGCTGACTGCAATGAAGAACGTTTGCTTTTCTCTCACTTTGTACTAACTATCGCTGATTGCAATGAAGAACGCTTGCTTTTCTGTAACTTTGTAATAACTATCGCTGACTGCAATGAAGAACGCTTGCTTTTCTGTGACTTTGTACTAACTATCGCTGACTGCAATGAAGAACGTTTGCTTTTCTCTCACTTTGTACTAACTATCACTGACTGCAATGAAGAACGCTTGCTGTTCTCTGACTTTGTACTAACTATCGCTGATTGCAATGAAGAACGCTTGCTTTTCTGTAACTTTGTAATAACTATCGCTGACTGCAATGAAGAACGCTTGCTTTTCTGTGACTTTGTACTAACTATCGCTGACTACAATGAAGAACGTTTGCTTTTCTCTAACTTTGTACTATCGCTGATTGCAGAGAAGAACGTTTGCTTTTCTCTGACTTTGTATTAACTATCACTGACTGCAATGAAGAACGCTTGCTTTTCTCTGACTTTGTATTAACTATCACTGACTGCAATGAAGAACGTTTGCTTTTCCCTGACTTTGTACTAACTATCGCTGATTGCAATGAAGAACGTTTGCTTTTCCCTGACTTTGTACTAACTATCGCTGACTGCAATGAACGTTTGCTTTTCTCTGACTTTGTATTGTCGCTGACTGCAATGAAGAATGTTTGCTTTTCTCTGACTTTGTACTAACTATCGCTGACTGCAATGAATGTTTGCTTTTCTCTGACTTTGTACTAACTATCGCTGACTGCAATGAATGTTTGCTTTTCTCTGACTTTGTAGTAACTGTCGCTGACTGCAATGAAGAACGTTTGCTTTTCTCTGACTTTGTACTAACTATCGCTGACTGCAATGAAGAACGTTTGCTTTTCTCTGACTTTGTACTATCGCTGACTGCAATGAAGAACGTTTGCTTTTCTCTGACTTTTTACTAACTATCACTGACTGCAATGAAGAACGTTTGCTTTTCTCTGACTTTGTATTGTCGCTGACTGCAATGAAGAATGTTTGCTTTTCTCTGACTTTGTACTAACTATCGCTGACTGCAATGAAGAACGTTTGCTTTTCTCTGACTTTGTACTATCGCTGACTGCAATGAAGAACGTTTGCTTTTCTCTGACTTTGTACTAACTATCACTGACTGCAATGAAGAACGTTTGCTTTTCTCTGACTTTGTACTAACTATCGCTGACTGCAATGAAGAACGCTTGCTTTTCTCTGACTTTGTTCTATCGCTGACTGCAATGAAGAACGTTTGCTTTTCTCTGACTTTGTAGTAACTATCACTGACTGCAATGAAGAACGCTTGCTTTTCTCTGACTTTGTAGTAACTATCACTGACTGCAATGAAGAACGCTTGCTTTTCTCTGACTTTGTTCTATCGCTGACTGCAATGAAGAACGCTTGCTTTTCTCTGACTTTGTAGTAACTATCACTGACTGCAATGAAGAACGCTTGCTTTTCTCTTACTTTGTACTATCGCTGACTGCAATGAAGAACGCTTGCTTTTCTCTGACTTTGTTCTATCGCTGACTGCAATGAAGAACGATTGCTTTTCTCTGACTTTGTTCTATCGCTGACTGCAATGAAGAACGTTTGCTTTTCTCTGACTTTGTACTAACTATCGCTGACTGCAATGAAGAACGTTTGCTTTTCTCTCACTTTGTACTAACTATCGCTGATTGCAATGAAGAACGCTTGCTTTTCTGTAACTTTGTAATAACTATCGCTGACTGCAATGAAGAACGTTTGCTTTTCTGTGACTTTGTACTAACTATCGCTGACTGCAATGAAGAACGTTTGCTTTTCTCTCACTTTGTACTAACTATCACTGACTGCAATGAAGAACGCTTGCTGTTCTCTGACTTTGTACTAACTATCGCTGATTGCAATGAAGAACGCTTGCTTTTCTGTAACTTTGTAATAACTATCGCTGACTGCAATGAAGAACGCTTCCTTTTCTGTGACTTTGTACTAACTATCGCTGACTACAATGAAGAACGTTTGCTTTTCTCTAACTTTGTACTATCGCTGATTGCAATGAAGAACGTTTGCTTTTCTCTGACTTTGTATTAACTATCACTGACTGCAATGAAGAACGCTTGCTTTTCTCTGACTTTGTATTAACTATCACTGACTGCAATGAAGAACGTTTGTTTTCTTCTGACTTTGTAGTAACTATCGCTGATTGCAATGAAGAACGTTTGCTTTTCCCTGACTTTGTACTAACTATCGCTGATTGCAATGAAGAACGTTTGCTTTTCCCTGACTTTGTACTAACTATCGCTGACTGCAATGAACGTTTGCTTTTCTCTGACTTTGTATTGTCGCTGACTGCAATGAAGAATGTTTGCTTTTCTCTGACTTTGTACTAACTATCGCTGACTGCAATGAATGTTTGCTTTTCTCTGACTTTGTACTAACTATCGCTGACTGCAATGAAGAACGCTTGCTTTTCTCTGACTTTGTTCTATCGCTGACTGCAATGAAGAACGTTTGCTTTTCTCTGACTTTGTAGTAACTATCACTGACTGCAATGAAGAACGCTTGCTTTTCTCTGACTTTGTTCTATCGCTGACTGCAATGAAGAACGCTTGCTTTTCTCTGACTTTGTAGTAACTATCACTGACTGCAATGAAGAACGCTTGCTTTTCTCTTACTTTGTACTATCGCTGACTGCAATGAAGAACGCTTGCTTTTCTCTGACTTTGTTCTATCGCTGACTGCAATGAAGAACGATTGCTTTTCTCTGACTTTGTTCTATCGCTGACTGCAATGAAGAACGTTTGCTTTTCTCTGACTTTGTACTAACTATCGCTGACTGCAATGAAGAACGTTTGCTTTTCTCTCACTTTGTACTAACTATCGCTGATTGCAATGAAGAACGCTTGCTTTTCTGTAACTTTGTAATAACTATCGCTGACTGCAATGAAGAACGCTTGCTTTTCTGTGACTTTGTACTAACTATCGCTGACTGCAATGAAGAACGTTTGCTGTTCTCTGACTTTGTACTAACTATCGCTGATTGCAATGAAGAACGCTTGCTTTTCTGTAACTTTGTAATAACTATCGCTGACTGCAATGAAGAACGCTTGCTTTTCTGTGACTTTGTACTAACTATCGCTGACTACAATGAAGAACGTTTGCTTTTCTCTAACTTTGTACTATCGCTGATTGCAATGAAGAACGTTTGCTTTTCTCTGACTTTGTATTAACTATCACTGACTGCAATGAAGAACGCTTGCTTTTCTCTGACTTTGTATTAACTATCACTGACTGCAATGAAGAACGTTTGTTTTCTTCTGACTTTGTAGTAACTATCGCTGATTGCAATGAAGAACGTTTGCTTTTCTGTGACTTTGTACTAACTATCGCTGACTGCAATGAAGAACGTTTGCTTTTCCCTGACTTTGTACTAACTATCGCTGACTGCAATGAACGTTTGCTTTTCTCTGACTTTGTATTGTCGCTGACTGCAATGAAGAATGTTTGCTTTTCTCTGACTTTGTACTAACTATCGCTGACTGCAATGAACGTTTGCTTTTCTCTGACTTTGTAGTAACTGTCGCTGACTGCAATGAAGTACGTTTGCTTTTCTCTGACTTTGTACTAACTATCGCTGACTGCAATGAAGAACGTTTGCTTTTCTCTGACTTTGTACTATCGCTGACTGCAATGAAGAACGTTTGCTTTTCTCTGACTTTTTACTAACTATCACTGACTGCAATGAAGAACGTTTGCTTTTCTCTGACTTTGTATTGTCGCTGACTGCAATGAAGAATGTTTGCTTTTCTCTGACTTTGTACTAACTATCGCTGACTGCAATGAAGAACGTTTGCTTTTCTCTGACTTTGTACTATCGCTGACTGCAATGAAGAACGTTTGCTTTTCTCTGACTTTGTACTAACTATCGCTGACTGCAATGAAGAACGCTTGCTTTTCTCTGACTTTGTTCTATCGCTGACTGCAATGAAGAACGTTTGCTTTTCTCTGACTTTGTAGTAACTATCACTGACTGCAATGAAGAACGCTTGCTTTTCTCTGACTTTGTAGTAACTATCACTGACTGCAATGAAGAACGCTTGCTTTTCTCTGACTTTGTTCTATCGCTGACTGCAATGAAGAACGCTTGCTTTTCTCTGACTTTGTAGTAACTATCACTGACTGCAATGAAGAACGCTTGCTTTTCTCTTACTTTGTACTATCGCTGACTGCAATGAAGAACGCTTGCTTTTCTCTGACTTTGTTCTATCGCTGACTGCAATGAAGAACGATTGCTTTTCTCTGACTTTGTTCTATCGCTGACTGCAATGAAGAACGTTTGCTATTCTCTGACTTTGTACTATCGCTGATTGCAATGAAGAACGTTTGCTTTTCTCTGACTTTGTTCTATCGCTGACTGCAATGAAGAACGTTTGCTTTTCTCTGACTTTGTACTAACTATCACTGATTGCAATGAAGAACGTTTGCTATTCTCTGACTTTGTACTAACTATCGCTGATTGCAATGAAGAACGTTTGCTTTTCTCTGACTTTGTACTAACTATCACTGATTGCAATGAAGAACGTTTGCTTTTCTCTGACTTTGTACTATCGCTGACTGCAATGAAGAACGTTTGCTTTTCTCTGACTTTGTACTATCGCTGACTGCAATGAAGAACGTTTGCTTTCCTCTGACTTTGTAGTAACTATCGCTGTCTGCAATGAAGAACGTTTGCTTTCCTCTGACTTTGTACTAACTATCGCTGACTGCAATGAAGAACGTTTGCTTTTCTCTAACTTTGTACTAACTATTGCTGACTGCAATGAAGAACGTTTGCTTTCCTCTGACTTTGTACTAACTATCGCTGACTGCAATGAAGAACGCTTGCTTTTCTCTGACTTTGTACTATCGCTGACTGCAATGAAGAACGTTTGCTTTCCTCTGACTTTGTACTAACTATCGCTGATTGCAATGAAGAACGTTTGCTTTCCTCTGACTTTGTACTAACTATCGCTGACTGCAATGAAGGACACTTGCTTTCCTCTGACTTTGTACTAACTATCGCTGTCTGCAATGAAGAACGTTTGCTTTCCTCTGACTTTGTACTAACTATCGCTGACTGCAATGAAGAACGTTTGCTTTTCTCTAACTTTGTACTAACTATTGCTGACTGCAATGAAGAACGCTTGATTTTCTCTAACTTTGTACTAACTATTGCTGACTGCAATGAAGAACGCTTGCTTTCCTCTGACTTTGTACTAACTATTGCTGACTGCAATGAAGAACGTTTGCTTTTCTCTAACTTTGTACTAACTATTGCTGACTGCAATGAAGAACGTTTGCTTTCCTCTGACTTTGTACTAACTATCGCTGACTGCAATGAAGAACGTTTGCTTTTCTCTAACTTTGTACTAACTATTGCTGACTGCAATGAAGAACGCTTGCTTTCCTCTGACTTTGTACTAACTATTGCTGACTGCAATGAAGAACGTTTGCTTTTCTCTAACTTTGTACTAACTATTGCTGACTGCAATGAAGAACGTTTGCTTTCCTCTGACTTTGTACTAACTATTGCTGACTGCAATGAAGAACGTTTGCTTTCCTCTGACTTTGTACTAACTATCGCTGACTGCAATGAAGAACGCTTGATTTTCTCTAACTTTGTACTAACTATTGCTGACTGCAATGAAGAACGTTTGCTTTTCCCTGACTTTGTACTAACTATCGCTGATTGCAATGAAGAACGTTTGCTTTTCTCTGACTTTGTACTAACTATCGCTGATTGCAATGAAGAACGTTTGCTTTTCTCCGACTTTGTACTATCGCTGACTGCAATGAAGAACGTTTGCTTTTCTCTGACTTTGTACTAACTATCGCTGACTGCAATGAAGAACGTTTGCTTTTCTCTGACTTTGTACTAACTATCGCTGACTGCAATGAAGAACACTTGCTTTCCTCTGACTTTGTACTAACTATCGCTGTCTGCAATGAAGAACGTTTGCTTTCCTCTGACTTTGTACTAACTATCGCTGACTGCAATGAAGAACGTTTGCTTTTCTCTAACTTTGTACTAACTATTGCTGACTGCAATGAAGAACGTTTGCTTTCCTCTGACTTTGTACTAACTATCGCTGACTGCAATGAAGAACGCTTGCTTTTCTCTGACTTTGTACTATCGCTGACTGCAATGAAGAACGTTTGCTTTCCTCTGACTTTGTACTAACTATCGCTGATTGCAATGAAGAACGTTTGCTTTCCTCTGACTTTGTACTAACTATCGCTGACTGCAATGAAGAACGCTTGCTTTTCTCTGACTTTGTACTATCGCTGACTGCAATGAAGAACGTTTGCTTTCCTCTGACTTTGTACTAACTATTGCTGACTGCAATGAAGAACGTTTGCTTTTCTCTAACTTTGTACTAACTATTGCTGACTGCAATGAAGAACGTTTGCTTTCCTCTGACTTTGTACTAACTATCGCTGACTGCAATGAAGAACGTTTGCTTTTCTCTAACTTTGTACTAACTATTGCTGACTGCAATGAAGAACGCTTGATTTTCTCTAACTTTGTACTAACTATCGCTGACTGCAATGAAGAACGCTTGCTTTCCTCTGACTTTGTACTAACTATCGCTGACTGCAATGAAGAACGTTTGCTTTTCTCTGACTTTGTACTAACTATCGCTGACTGCAATGAAGAACGTTTGCTTTTCTCTGACTTTGTACTAACTATCGCTGACTGCAATGAAGAACGCTTGCTTTTCTCTGACTTTGTTCTATCGCTGACTGCAATGAAGAACGCTTGCTTTTCTCTGACTTTGTTCTATCGCTGACTGCAATGAAGAACGTTTGCTTTTCTCTGACTTTGTATTGTCGCTGACTGCAATGAAGAACGTTTGCTTTTCTCTGACTTTGTACTAACTATCGCTGACTGCAATGAAGAACGCTTGCTTTTCTCTGACTTTGTACTAACTATCGCTGACTGCAATGAAGAACGTTTGCTTTTCCCTGACTTTGTACTAACTATCGCTGACTGCAATGAAGAACGTTTGCTTTTCTCTGACTTTGTACTAACTATCGCTGACTGCAATGAAGAACGCTTGCTTTTCTCTGACTTTGTACTAACTATCGCTGACTGTAATGAAGAACGCTTGCTTTTCTCTGACTTTGTAGTAACTATCACTGACTGCAATGAAGAACGTTTGCTTTTCTCTGACTTTGTAGTAACTATCACTGACTGCAATGAAGAACGTTTGCTTTTCTCTGACTTTGTACTAACTATCGCTGACTGCAATGAAGAACGTTTGCTTTTCTCTGACTTTGTACTAACTATCGCTGACTGCAATGAAGAACGTTTGCTTTTCTCTGACTTTGTACTAACTATCGCTGACTGCAATGAAGAACGTTTGCTTTTCCCTGACTTTGTACTAACTATCGCTGACTGTAATGAAGAACGTTTGCTTTTCTCTGACTTTGTAGTAACTATCACTGACTGCAATGAAGAACGTTTGCTTTTCTCTGACTTTGTACTATCGCTGACTGCAATGAAGAACGTTTGCTTTTCTCTGACTTTGTACTAACTATCGCTGACTGCAATGAAGAACGTTTGCTATTCTCTAACTTTGTACTAACTATCACTGACTTCAATGAAGAACGTTTGCTTTTCTCTAACTTTGTACTAACTATCACTGACTTCAATGAAGAACGTTTGCTTTTCTCTGACTTTGTAGTAACTATCACTGACTGCAATGAAGAACGTTTGCTTTTCTCTAACTTTGTACTAACTATCGCTGACTGCAATGAAGAACGCTTGCTTTTCTCTAACTTTGTACTAACTATCACTGACTGCAATGAAGAACGCTTGCTTTTCTCTAACTTTGTAGTAACTATCGCTGATTGCAATGAAGAACGTTTGCTTTTCTCTGACGTTGTACTAACTATCGCTGACTGCAATGAAGAACGCTTGCTTTTCTCTAACTTTGTACTAACTATCACTGACTGCAATGAAGAACGCTTGCTTTTCTCTGACTTTGTACTAACTATCGCTGATTGCAATGAAGAACGTTTGCTTTTCTCTGACGTTGTAGTAACTATCACTGACTGCAATGAAGAACGTTTGCTTTCCTCTGACTTTGTACTAACTATCACTGACTGCAATGAAGAACGCTTGCTTTTCTCTAACTTTGTAGTAACTATCGCTGATTGCAATGAAGAACGTTTGTATTTCTCTGACTTTGTACTAACTATCACTGACTGCAATGAAGAACGTTTGCTTTTCTCTGACTTTGTACTAACTGTTACTGACTGCAATGAAGTTATAACTGATGCTCGGGACAGGAGGCAGACAGCGGACGCTCCATTCAGAGTGAGTCCAGTGTTCTGAAGCAACTATGTGTAGGTGAAGAATGTGTGTGTAGCTCTGTGAAATGGTTTAGTCACCTGACGCGTTCTGTAATTTCTTTAGTGGTCAGTGTTACAGTGAAGTTACATCTAGAATATTACGAATACTGAAGTCTTACCTTGTGTAAGTCATTCATGGGTTTAAAGAGAATCAACCACATGTGTAAAAAATGTTCAGCAACATTGTGGCCTATGTTTTAAATCTGTATTTTAGTTTGTTTTCATTTGTGTCACTTTGTGGTAAACCTAGCTTGTATTTAGTTTTATTTGAGTTGATTTTATGTTTTAGATTATTCGT
>JAUCMP010000147.1:7500-10000 GCA_030770545.1 Macropodus opercularis
TTTGGAGAAGATTATCAGGTGTAATCATTACAGTCGGGGCGGGGGCCAAGGCAGAACTAATGGGGACCCAGGGCAGCAGTAATAAAAACTACAAAGTCCCATCCACCATACTTCTGGAGGATGGGGCCTTTTTTCTTTTCTTTTTTTTTTTTTGGAGAAGATTATCAGGTGTAATCATTACAGTCGGGGCGGGGGCCAAGGCAGAACTAATGGGGACCCAGGGCAGCAGTAATAAAAACTACAAAGTCCCATCCACCATACTTCTGGAGGATGGGGCCTTTTTTCTTTTCTTTTTTTTTTTTGGAGAAGATTATCAGGTGTAATCATTACAGTCGGGGCGGGGGCCAAGGCAGAACTAATGGGGACCCAGGGCAGCAGTAATAAAAACTACAAAGTCCCATCCACCATACTTCTGGAGGATGGGGCCTTTTTTCTTTTCTTTTTTTTTTTTTTTTGGAGAAGATTATCAGGTGTAATCATAACAGTAATTATAACAGGTAATAAAAGGGACCCATCCACCAGACTTCTGGAGGATGGGCCTTTTTTTCTTTTCTTTTTTGGAGAAGATTATCAGGTGTAATCATTACAGTAATTATAACAGGTAATAAAAGGGACCCATCCACCAGACTTCTGGAGGATGGGCCTTTTTTTCTTTTCTTTTTTGGAGAAGATTATCAGGTGTAATCATTACAGTAATTATAACAGGTAATAAAAGGGACCCATCCACCAGACTGGCCTCCTTACGAGGTGGATGAGAGAAACTGGCGACAGAGAAGCCTTTTTCCACCCTAGCCCAGTACGTCACTAAGCTCCAGGCTTCTAGGCCCTCACAAACCTCGGCCCCAATCCCCCGGTCCAGCTGCGTAGCACCAGTAGTACACATAACCCTAACCCCCCTCCTGGGCCTCAGTGAACCATATTGACCGAGGCAGGACTCCGTGGGTCCCCCAACCCTAACCCCAAACCCTCCTGGGCCTCAGGGAAACATACTGACCAAGGCGGGACTCGGTGGGGCCCCAAACCCTAACCCTAACCCTAACTCCTGCTGAGCATCGGGGAACCATATTGACCAAGGCGGGACTCGGTGGGGCCCCCAACCCTAACCCTAACCCTAACTCCTCCTGGGCCTCGGGGGAACCATATTGATGACCCAGACCACGAAGCCCCACGTCCTAGCCCCGGACGGAGCACCGAAGACGGGGAAGAGTTGGCCGGCGCAAGGGTGGAGAACCAACCCCCCGTAAGCCCCAAATCCTCGCCCAGGACAGGACACCGACGCTGGGCATAAGGTTGGCCACCATGGGGTGGGCCCGCGTGTCAAATTTATCAAAGCTCCTGCAGGGAAAGCGCTCCAGACAATGTGTTTCTGCCCCCGAAACACTTCTGAAAAGTTTCAGCACCGCACGCGTGTTTTGTGGAGAACCACCCCCCGCGTGCCCGGCTCGACGGCCCAGGACGGTGCACCGAAATCGGGTAAAGAGAAGTCGACGGGCCCGCAGGCATGCGTGTAGAATTCATCGAAATTCCTGCAGGTAAAGCGCTCCGGACAATGTGTTTCTGCCCAAAAAACACTTCTGACGATTTTCAGCACCGGACGCGTGTTTTGTGGAGAACCACCCCCCGCGTGCCCGGCTCGAAGGCCCAGGACGGTGCACCGAAATCGGGTAAAGAGAAGTCGACGGGCCCGCAGGCATGCGTGTAGAATTCATCGAAATTTCTGCAGGTAAAGCGCTCCGGATAATGTGTTTAGTCCCAAAAAACACTTCTGAAAAGTTTCAGCACCGGACGCGTGTTTTGTGGAGAACCACCCCCCGCGTGCCCGGCTCGACGGCCCAGGACGGTGCACCGAAATCGGGTAAAGAGAAGTCGACGGGCCCGCAGGCATGCGTGTCAAATTCATCGAAATTCCTGCAGGGAAAGCGCTCCGGACAATGTTTTTCTGCCCAAAAAACACTTCTGACGATTTTCAGCACCGGACGCGTGTTTTGTGGAGAACCACCCCCCGCGTGCCCGGCTCGAAGGCCCAGGACGGTGCACCGAAATCGGGTAAAGAGAAGTCGACGGGCCCGCAGGCATGCGTGTAGAATTCATCGAAATTTCTGCAGGTAAAGCGCTCCGGATAATGTGTTTAGTCCCAAAAAACACTTCTGAAAAGTTTCAGCACCGGACGCGTGTTTTGTGGAGAACCACCCCCCGCGTGCCCGGCTCGACGGCCCAGGACGGTGCACCGAAATCGGGTAAAGAGAAGTCGACGGGCCCGCAGGCATGCGTGTAGAATTCATCGAAATTTCTGCAGGTAAAGCGCTCCGGATAATGTGTTTAGTCCCAAAAAACACTTCTGAAAAGTTTCAGCACCGGACGCGTGTTTTGTGGAGAACCACCCCCCGCGTGCCCGGCTCGACGGCCCAGGACGGTGCACCGAAATCGGGTAAAGAGGAGTCGCCGGGCCGGCGTGTCAAATATTTCAAAGTTGCTGCAGGGAAAGCGCTCCGGACAATGT
>JAUCMP010000147.1:20000-22500 GCA_030770545.1 Macropodus opercularis
GGTGCTTAAGTGTGGGTGCGCGGGGTCGGACGGTGGGCCTGGTGCTGGAGGTTTTGTGCTTAGAGTACCAGGGGCACGGAGGTCCGGGGCGGCTGGACTGGAGGCGTAGACCCGGGGAGGGGTGCTTAAGTGTGGGTGCGCGGGGTCGGACGGTGGGCCTGGTAGGTGGAAGGCTCCAGGAGCGAGTGCAGGAAGTTCTGTGAGGGCTGGCAGGGCGATGAGCTGTGTGGGCAGGAAGGCGTGTGAGCAGCGGGCCAAGGCAGAACTAATGGGGACCCAGGGCAGCAGTAATAAAAACTACAAAGTCCCATCCACCATACTTCTGGAGGATGGGGCCTTTTTTCTTTTCTTTTTTTTTTTGGAGAAGATTATCAGGTGTAATCATTACAGTCGGGGCGGGGCCAAGGCAGAACTAATGGGGACCCAGGGCAGCAGTAATAAAAACTACAAAGTCCCATCCACCATACTTCTGGAGGATGGGGCCTTTTTTCTTTTCTTTTTTTTTTTTGGAGAAGATTATCAGGTGTAATCATTACAGTCGGGCGGGGGCCAAGGCAGAACTAATGGGGACCCAGGGCAGCAGTAATAAAAACTACAAGTCCCATCCACCATACTTCTGGAGGATGGGCCTTTTTTCTTTTCTTTTTTTTTTGGAGAAGATTATCAGGTGTAATCATTACAGTCGGGCGGGGCCAAGGCAGAACTAATGGGACCCAGGGCAGCAGTAATAAAAACTACAAAGTCCCATCCACCATACTTCTGGAGGATGGGGCCTTTTTTCTTTTCTTTTTTTTTTTTTTTTGGAGAAGATTATCAGGTGTAATCATAACAGTAATTATAACAGGTAATAAAAGGGACCCATCCACCAGACTTCTGGAGGATGGGCCTTTTTTTCTTTTCTTTTTTGGAGAAGATTATCAGGTGTAATCATTACAGTAATTATAACAGGTAATAAAAGGGACCCATCCACCAGACTTCTGGAGGATGGGCCTTTTTTTCTTTTCTTTTTTGGAGAAGATTATCAGGTGTAATCATTACAGTAATTATAACAGGTAATAAAAGGGACCCATCCACCAGACTGGCCTCCTTACGAGGTGGATGAGAGAAACTGGCGACAGAGAAGCCTTTTTCCACCCTAGCCCAGTACGTCACTAAGCTCCAGGCTTCTAGGCCCTCACAAACCTCGGCCCCAATCCCCCGGTCCAGCTGCGTAGCACCAGTAGTACACATAACCCTAACCCCCCTCCTGGGCCTCAGTGAACCATATTGACCGAGGCAGGACTCCGTGGGTCCCCCAACCCTAACCCCAAACCCTCCTGGGCCTCAGGGAAACATACTGACCAAGGCGGGACTCGGTGGGGCCCCAAACCCTAACCCTAACCCTAACTCCTGCTGAGCATCGGGGAACCATATTGACCAAGGCGGACTCGGTGGGGCCCCCAACCCTAACCCTAACCCTAACTCCTCCTGGGCCTCGGGGGAACCATATTGATGACCCAGACCACGAAGCCCCACGTCCTAGCCCCGGACGGAGCACCGAAGACGGGGAAGAGTTGGCCGGCGCAAGGGTGGAGAACCAACCCCCCGTAAGCCCCAAATCCTCGCCCAGGACAGGACACCGACGCTGGGCATAAGGTTGGCCACCATGGGGTGGGCCCGCGTGTCAAATTTATCAAAGCTCCTGCAGGGAAAGCGCTCCAGACAATGTGTTTCTGCCCCCGAAACACTTCTGAAAAGTTTCAGCACCGCACGCGTGTTTTGTGGAGAACCACCCCCCGCGTGCCCGGCTCGACGGCCCAGGACGGTGCACCGAAATCGGGTAAAGAGAAGTCGACGGGCCCGCAGGCATGCGTGTAGAATTCATCGAAATTCCTGCAGGTAAAGCGCTCCGGACAATGTGTTTCTGCCCAAAAAACACTTCTGACGATTTTCAGCACCGGACGCGTGTTTTGTGGAGAACCACCCCCCGCGTGCCCGGCTCGAAGGCCCAGGACGGTGCACCGAAATCGGGTAAAGAGAAGTCGACGGGCCCGCAGGCATGCGTGTAGAATTCATCGAAATTTCTGCAGGTAAAGCGCTCCGGATAATGTGTTTAGTCCCAAAAAACACTTCTGAAAAGTTTCAGCACCGGACGCGTGTTTTGTGGAGAACCACCCCCCGCGTGCCCGGCTCGACGGCCCAGGACGGTGCACCGAAATCGGGTAAAGAGAAGTCGACGGGCCCGCAGGCATGCGTGTCAAATTCATCGAAATTCCTGCAGGGAAAGCGCTCCGGACAATGTTTTTCTGCCCAAAAAACACTTCTGACGATTTTCAGCACCGGACGCGTGTTTTGTGGAGAACCACCCCCCGCGTGCCCGGCTCGAAGGCCCAGGACGGTGCACCGAAATCGGGTAAAGAGAAGTCGACGGGCCCGCAGGCATGCGTGTAGAATTCATCGAAATTTCTGCAGGTAAAGCGCTCCGGATAATGTGTTTAGTCCCAAAAAACACTTCTGAAAA
>JAUCMP010000148.1:10000-12500 GCA_030770545.1 Macropodus opercularis
GAAAATGAAAAGGCTTTGGGTGCGGAAATTTTTCCGAGTGCCAGCAGGGGAAATAAATTTCCATTCCCCTGCCGGCACTTAGAAAAAGAAAGGCGTTTGAGTGCGAAAATTTTTCCGAGTGCCAGCAGGGGAAATAAATTTCCATTCCCTGCCGGCACTTAGAAAATGAAAAGGCTTTGGGTGCGGAAATTTTTCCGAGTGCCAGCAGGGGAAATAAATTTCCATTCCCCTGCCGGCACTTAGAAAACGAAAGGCGTTTGAGTGCGAAAATTTTTCAAAGTGTTTTCAGGGGAAATAAATTTCCATTCCCCTGCCGGCACTTAGAAAATGAAAAGGCTTTGGGTGCGGAAATTTTTCCGAGTGCCAGCAGGGGAAATAAATTTCCATTCCGCTGCCGGCACTTAGAAAATGAAAAGGCTTTGGGTGCGGAAATTTTTCCGAGTGCCAGCAGGGGAAATAAATTTTCTTTTCCCCTGCTGACACTTTGAAATATTTGAAGCCCGGGCCGACCGGCGGCGCCACCCGGTGGGCCCGCTGGGAGGTTTTTCTTTGCCCCACGCGGGTGCCGGCGCCCTGGGTGCAACCGAGGCGCCAAGGGAAAGCAGGGGAAATAAATTTCCATTCCCCTGCCGGAACTTAGAAAACGAAAGGCGTTTGAGTGCGGAAATTTTTCAAAGTGTTTTCAGGGGAAATAAATTTCCATTCCCCTGCCAGAACTTAGAAAATGAAAAGGCTTTGGGTGCGGAAATTTTTCCGAGTGTCAGCAGGGGAAATAAATTTCCATTCCCCTGCCGACACTTTGAAATATTTGACACGCCGGCCCGTCGACTCCTCTTACCCGATTTCGGTGCACCGTCCTGGGCCTTCGAGCCGGGCACGCGGGGGGTGTTCTCCACAAAACACGCGTCCGGTGCTGAAAATCGTCAGAAGTGTTTTTTGGCAGAAACACATTGTCCGGAGCGCTTTCCCTGCAGCAACTTTGAAATATTTGACACGCCGGCCCGGCGACTCCTCTTTACCCGATTTCGGTGCACCGTCCTGGGCCGTCGAGCCGGGCACGCGGGGGGTGGTTCTCCACAAAACACGCGTCCGGTGCTGAAACTTTTCAGAAGTGTTTTTTGGGACTAAACACATTATCCGGAGCGCTTTACCTGCAGAAATTTCGATGAATTCTACACGCATGCCTGCGGGCCCGTCGACTTCTCTTTACCCGATTTCGGTTGCACCGTCCTGGGCCGTCGAGCCGGGCACGCGGGGGGTGGTTCTCCACAAAACACGCGTCCGGTGCTGAAACTTTTCAGAAGTGTTTTTTGGGACTAAACACATTATCCGGAGCGCTTTACCTGCAGAAATTTCGATGAATTCTACACGCATGCCTGCGGGCCCGTCGACTTCTCTTTACCCGATTTCGGTGCACCGTCCTGGGCCTTCGAGCCGGGCACGCGGGGGGTGGTTCTCACAAAACACGCGTCCGGTGCTGAAAATCGTCAGAAGTGTTTTTTGGGCAGAAAAACATTGTCCGGAGCGCTTTCCCTGCAGGAATTTCGATGAATTTGACACGCATGCCTGCGGGCCCGTCGACTTCTCTTTACCCGATTTCGGTGCACCGTCCTGGGCCGTCGAGCCGGGCACGCGGGGGGTGGTTCTCCACAAAACACGCGTCCGGTGCTGAAACTTTTCAGAAGTGTTTTTTGGACTAAACACATTATCCGGAGCGCTTTACCTGCAGAAATTTCGATGAATTCTACACGCATGCCTGCGGGCCCGTCGACTTCTCTTTACCCGATTTCGGTGCACCGTCCTGGGCCTTCGAGCCGGGCACGCGGGGGGTGGTTCTCCACAAAACACGCGTCCGGTGCTGAAAATCGTCAGAAGTGTTTTTTGGGCAGAAACACATTGTCCGGAGCGCTTTACCTGCAGGAATTTCGATGAATTCTACACGCATGCCTGCGGGCCCGTCGACTTCTCTTTACCCGATTTCGGTGCACCGTCCTGGGCCGTCGAGCCGGGCACGCGGGGGGTGGTTCTCCACAAAACACGCGTGCGGTGCTGAAACTTTTCAGAAGTGTTTCGGGGGCAGAAACACATTGTCTGGAGCGCTTTCCCTGCAGGAGCTTTGATAAATTTGACACGCGGGCCCACCCCATGGTGGCCAACCTTATGCCCAGCGTCGGTGTCCTGTCCTGGGCGAGGATTTGGGGCTTACGGGGGGTTGGTTCTCCACCCTTGCGCCGGCCAACTCTTCCCCGTCTTCGGTGCTCCGTCCGGGGCTAGGACGTGGGGCTTCGTGGTCTGGGTCATCAATATGGTTCCCCCGAGGCCAGGAGGAGTTAGGGTTAGGGTTAGGGTTGGGGGCCCCCACCGAGTCCCGCCTTGGTCAATATGGTTCCCCGATGCTCAGCAGGAGTTAGGGTTAGGGTTAGGGTTTGGGGCCCCCACCGAGTCCCGCCTTGGTCAGTATGTTTCCCTGAGGCCCAGGAGGGTTTGGGGTTAGGGTTGG
>JAUCMP010000148.1:22500-25000 GCA_030770545.1 Macropodus opercularis
CGGCACTTAGAAAAAGAAAGGCGTTTGAGTGCGAAAATTTTTCCGAGTGCCAGCAGGGGAAATAAATTTCCATTCCCCTGCCGGCACTTAGAAAATGAAAAGGCTTTGGGTGCGGAAATTTTTCCGAGTGCCAGCAGGGGAAATAAATTTCCATTCCCCTGCCGGCACTTAGAAAATGAAAAGGCTTTGGGTGCGGAAATTTTTCCGAGTGCCAGCAGGGGAAATAAATTTCCATTCCCCTGCCGGCACTTAGAAAAAGAAAGGCGTTTGAGTGCGAAAATTTTTCCGAGTGCCAGCAGGGGAAATAAATTTCCATTCCCCTGCCGGCACTTAGAAAATGAAAAGGCTTTGGGTGCGGAAATTTTTCCGAGTGCCAGCAGGGGAAATAAATTTCCATTCCCCTGCCGGCACTTAGAAAACGAAAGGCGTTTGAGTGCGAAAATTTTTCAAAGTGTTTTCAGGGGAAATAAATTTCCATTCCCCTGCCGGCACTTAGAAAATGAAAAGGCTTTGGGTGCGGAAATTTTTCCGAGTGCCAGCAGGGGAAATAAATTTCCATTCCGCTGCCGGCACTTAGAAAATGAAAAGGCTTTGGGTGCGGAAATTTTTCCGAGTGCCAGCAGGGGAAATAAATTTTCTTTTCCCCTGCTGACACTTTGAAATATTTGAAGCCCGGGCCGACCGGCGGCGCCACCCGGTGGGCCCGCTGGGAGGTTTTTCTTTGCCCCACGCGGGTGCCGGCGCCCTGGGTGCAACCGAGGCGCCAAGGGAAAGCAGGGGAAATAAATTTCCATTCCCCTGCCGGAACTTAGAAAACGAAAGGCGTTTGAGTGCGGAAATTTTTCAAAGTGTTTTCAGGGGAAATAAATTTCCATTCCCCTGCCAGAACTTAGAAAATGAAAAGGCTTTGGGTGCGGAAATTTTTCCGAGTGTCAGCAGGGGAAATAAATTTCCATTCCCCTGCCGACACTTTGAAATATTTGACACGCCGGCCCGTCGACTCCTCTTTACCCGATTTCGGTGCACCGTCCTGGGCCTTCGAGCCGGGCACGCGGGGGGTGGTTCTCCACAAAACACGCGTCCGGTGCTGAAAATCGTCAGAAGTGTTTTTTGGGCAGAAACACATTGTCCGGAGCGCTTTCCCTGCAGCAACTTTGAAATATTTGACACGCCGGCCCGGCGACTCCTCTTTACCCGATTTCGGTGCACCGTCCTGGGCCGTCGAGCCGGGCACGCGGGGGGTGGTTCTCCACAAAACACGCGTCCGGTGCTGAAACTTTTCAGAAGTGTTTTTTGGGACTAAACACATTATCCGGAGCGCTTTACCTGCAGAAATTTCGATGAATTCTACACGCATGCCTGCGGGCCCGTCGACTTCTCTTTACCCGATTTCGGTGCACCGTCCTGGGCCGTCGAGCCGGGCACGCGGGGGGTGGTTCTCCACAAAACACGCGTCCGGTGCTGAAACTTTTCAGAAGTGTTTTTTGGGACTAAACACATTATCCGGAGCGCTTTACCTGCAGAAATTTCGATGAATTCTACACGCATGCCTGCGGGCCCGTCGACTTCTCTTTACCCGATTTCGGTGCACCGTCCTGGGCCTTCGAGCCGGGCACGCGGGGGGTGGTTCTCCACAAAACACGCGTCCGGTGCTGAAAATCGTCAGAAGTGTTTTTTGGGCAGAAAAACATTGTCCGGAGCGCTTTCCCTGCAGGAATTTCGATGAATTTGACACGCATGCCTGCGGGCCCGTCGACTTCTCTTTACCCGATTTCGGTGCACCGTCCTGGGCCGTCGAGCCGGGCACGCGGGGGGTGGTTCTCCACAAAACACGCGTCCGGTGCTGAAACTTTTCAGAAGTGTTTTTTGGGACTAAACACATTATCCGGAGCGCTTTACCTGCAGAAATTTCGATGAATTCTACACGCATGCCTGCGGGCCCGTCGACTTCTCTTTACCCGATTTCGGTGCACCGTCCTGGGCCTTCGAGCCGGGCACGCGGGGGGTGGTTCTCCACAAAACACGCGTCCGGTGCTGAAAATCGTCAGAAGTGTTTTTTGGGCAGAAACACATTGTCCGGAGCGCTTTACCTGCAGGAATTTCGATGAATTCTACACGCATGCCTGCGGGCCCGTCGACTTCTCTTTACCCGATTTCGGTGCACCGTCCTGGGCCGTCGAGCCGGGCACGCGGGGGGTGGTTCTCCACAAAACACGCGTGCGGTGCTGAAACTTTTCAGAAGTGTTTCGGGGGCAGAAACACATTGTCTGGAGCGCTTTCCCTGCAGGAGCTTTGATAAATTTGACACGCGGGCCCACCCCATGGTGGCCAACCTTATGCCCAGCGTCGGTGTCCTGTCCTGGGCGAGGATTTGGGGCTTACGGGGGGTTGGTTCTCCACCCTTGCGCCGGCCAACTCTTCCCCGTCTTCGGTGCTCCGTCCGGGGCTAGGACGTGGGGCTTCGTGGTCTGGGTCATCAATATGGTTCCCCCGAGGCCCA
>JAUCMP010000148.1:35000-37500 GCA_030770545.1 Macropodus opercularis
CCCTGCCGGCACTTAGAAAATGAAAAGGCTTTGGGTGCGGAAATTTTTCCGAGTGCCAGCAGGGGAAATAAATTTCCATTCCCCTGCCGGCACTTAGAAAAAGAAAGGCGTTTGAGTGCGAAAATTTTTCCGAGTGCCAGCAGGGGAAATAAATTTCCATTCCCCTGCCGGCACTTAGAAAATGAAAAGGCTTTGGGTGCGGAAATTTTTCCGAGTGCCAGCAGGGGAAATAAATTTCCATTCCCCTGCCGGCACTTAGAAAATGAAAAGGCTTTGGGTGCGGAAATTTTTCCGAGTGCCAGCAGGGGAAATAAATTTCCATTCCCCTGCCGGCACTTAGAAAAAGAAAGGCGTTTGAGTGCGAAAATTTTTCCGAGTGCCAGCAGGGGAAATAAATTTCCATTCCCCTGCCGGCACTTAGAAAATGAAAAGGCTTTGGGTGCGGAAATTTTTCCGAGTGCCAGCAGGGGAAATAAATTTCCATTCCCCTGCCGGCACTTAGAAAACGAAAGGCGTTTGAGTGCGAAAATTTTTCAAAGTGTTTTCAGGGGAAATAAATTTCCATTCCCCTGCCGGCACTTAGAAAATGAAAAGGCTTTGGGTGCGGAAATTTTTCCGAGTGCCAGCAGGGGAAATAAATTTCCATTCCGCTGCCGGCACTTAGAAAATGAAAAGGCTTTGGGTGCGGAAATTTTTCCGAGTGCCAGCAGGGGAAATAAATTTTCTTTTCCCCTGCTGACACTTTGAAATATTTGAAGCCCGGGCCGACCGGCGGCGCCACCCGGTGGGCCCGCTGGGAGGTTTTTCTTTGCCCCACGCGGGTGCCGGCGCCCTGGGTGCAACCGAGGCGCCAAGGGAAAGCAGGGGAAATAAATTTCCATTCCCCTGCCGGAACTTAGAAAACGAAAGGCGTTTGAGTGCGGAAATTTTTCAAAGTGTTTTCAGGGGAAATAAATTTCCATTCCCCTGCCAGAACTTAGAAAATGAAAAGGCTTTGGGTGCGGAAATTTTTCCGAGTGTCAGCAGGGGAAATAAATTTCCATTCCCCTGCCGACACTTTGAAATATTTGACACGCCGGCCCGTCGACTCCTCTTTACCCGATTTCGGTGCACCGTCCTGGGCCTTCGAGCCGGGCACGCGGGGGGTGGTTCTCCACAAAACACGCGTCCGGTGCTGAAAATCGTCAGAAGTGTTTTTTGGGCAGAAACACATTGTCCGGAGCGCTTTCCCTGCAGCAACTTTGAAATATTTGACACGCCGGCCCGGCGACTCCTCTTTACCCGATTTCGGTGCACCGTCCTGGGCCGTCGAGCCGGGCACGCGGGGGGTGGTTCTCCACAAAACACGCGTCCGGTGCTGAAACTTTTCAGAAGTGTTTTTTGGGACTAAACACATTATCCGGAGCGCTTTACCTGCAGAAATTTCGATGAATTCTACACGCATGCCTGCGGGCCCGTCGACTTCTCTTTACCCGATTTCGGTGCACCGTCCTGGGCCGTCGAGCCGGGCACGCGGGGGGTGGTTCTCCACAAAACACGCGTCCGGTGCTGAAACTTTTCAGAAGTGTTTTTTGGGACTAAACACATTATCCGGAGCGCTTTACCTGCAGAAATTTCGATGAATTCTACACGCATGCCTGCGGGCCCGTCGACTTCTCTTTACCCGATTTCGGTGCACCGTCCTGGGCCTTCGAGCCGGGCACGCGGGGGGTGGTTCTCCACAAAACACGCGTCCGGTGCTGAAAATCGTCAGAAGTGTTTTTTGGGCAGAAAAACATTGTCCGGAGCGCTTTCCCTGCAGGAATTTCGATGAATTTGACACGCATGCCTGCGGGCCCGTCGACTTCTCTTTACCCGATTTCGGTGCACCGTCCTGGGCCGTCGAGCCGGGCACGCGGGGGGTGGTTCTCCACAAAACACGCGTCCGGTGCTGAAACTTTTCAGAAGTGTTTTTTGGGACTAAACACATTATCCGGAGCGCTTTACCTGCAGAAATTTCGATGAATTCTACACGCATGCCTGCGGGCCCGTCGACTTCTCTTTACCCGATTTCGGTGCACCGTCCTGGGCCTTCGAGCCGGGCACGCGGGGGGTGGTTCTCCACAAAACACGCGTCCGGTGCTGAAAATCGTCAGAAGTGTTTTTTGGGCAGAAACACATTGTCCGGAGCGCTTTACCTGCAGGAATTTCGATGAATTCTACACGCATGCCTGCGGGCCCGTCGACTTCTCTTTACCCGATTTCGGTGCACCGTCCTGGGCCGTCGAGCCGGGCACGCGGGGGGTGGTTCTCCACAAAACACGCGTGCGGTGCTGAAACTTTTCAGAAGTGTTTCGGGGGCAGAAACACATTGTCTGGAGCGCTTTCCCTGCAGGAGCTTTGATAAATTTGACACGCGGGCCCACCCCATGGTGGCCAACCTTATGCCCAGCGTCGGTGTCCTGTCCTGGGCGAGGATTTGGGGCTTACGGGGGGTTGGTTCTCCACCCTTGCGCCGGCC
>JAUCMP010000148.1:47500-49061 GCA_030770545.1 Macropodus opercularis
GAAATAAATTTCCATTCCCCTGCCGGCACTTAGAAAAAGAAAGGCGTTTGAGTGCGAAAATTTTTCCGAGTGCCAGCAGGGGAAATAAATTTCCATTCCCCTGCCGGCACTTAGAAAATGAAAAGGCTTTGGGTGCGGAAATTTTTCCGAGTGCCAGCAGGGGAAATAAATTTCCATTCCCCTGCCGGCACTTAGAAAATGAAAAGGCTTTGGGTGCGGAAATTTTTCCGAGTGCCAGCAGGGGAAATAAATTTCCATTCCCCTGCCGGCACTTAGAAAAAGAAAGGCGTTTGAGTGCGAAAATTTTTCCGAGTGCCAGCAGGGGAAATAAATTTCCATTCCCCTGCCGGCACTTAGAAAATGAAAAGGCTTTGGGTGCGGAAATTTTTCCGAGTGCCAGCAGGGGAAATAAATTTCCATTCCCCTGCCGGCACTTAGAAAACGAAAGGCGTTTGAGTGCGAAAATTTTTCAAAGTGTTTTCAGGGGAAATAAATTTCCATTCCCCTGCCGGCACTTAGAAAATGAAAAGGCTTTGGGTGCGGAAATTTTTCCGAGTGCCAGCAGGGGAAATAAATTTCCATTCCGCTGCCGGCACTTAGAAAATGAAAAGGCTTTGGGTGCGGAAATTTTTCCGAGTGCCAGCAGGGGAAATAAATTTTCTTTTCCCCTGCTGACACTTTGAAATATTTGAAGCCCGGGCCGACCGGCGGCGCCACCCGGTGGGCCCGCTGGGAGGTTTTTCTTTGCCCCACGCGGGTGCCGGCGCCCTGGGTGCAACCGAGGCGCCAAGGGAAAGCAGGGGAAATAAATTTCCATTCCCCTGCCGGAACTTAGAAAACGAAAGGCGTTTGAGTGCGGAAATTTTTCAAAGTGTTTTCAGGGGAAATAAATTTCCATTCCCCTGCCAGAACTTAGAAAATGAAAAGGCTTTGGGTGCGGAAATTTTTCCGAGTGTCAGCAGGGGAAATAAATTTCCATTCCCCTGCCGACACTTTGAAATATTTGACACGCCGGCCCGTCGACTCCTCTTTACCCGATTTCGGTGCACCGTCCTGGGCCTTCGAGCCGGGCACGCGGGGGGTGGTTCTCCACAAAACACGCGTCCGGTGCTGAAAATCGTCAGAAGTGTTTTTTGGGCAGAAACACATTGTCCGGAGCGCTTTCCCTGCAGCAACTTTGAAATATTTGACACGCCGGCCCGGCGACTCCTCTTTACCCGATTTCGGTGCACCGTCCTGGGCCGTCGAGCCGGGCACGCGGGGGGTGGTTCTCCACAAAACACGCGTCCGGTGCTGAAACTTTTCAGAAGTGTTTTTTGGGACTAAACACATTATCCGGAGCGCTTTACCTGCAGAAATTTCGATGAATTCTACACGCATGCCTGCGGGCCCGTCGACTTCTCTTTACCCGATTTCGGTGCACCGTCCTGGGCCGTCGAGCCGGGCACGCGGGGGGTGGTTCTCCACAAAACACGCGTCCGGTGCTGAAACTTTTCAGAAGTGTTTTTTGGGACTAAACACATTATCCGGAGCGCTTTACCTGCAGAAATTTCGATGAATT
>JAUCMP010000149.1:5000-7500 GCA_030770545.1 Macropodus opercularis
ATTTTCAGCACCGGACGCGTGTTTTGTGGAGAACCACCCCCCGCGTGCCCGGCTCGAAGGCCCAGGACGGTGCACCGAAATCGGGTAAAGAGAAGTCGACGGGCCCGCAGGCATGCGTGTAGAATTCATCGAAATTTCTGCAGGTAAAGCGCTCCGGATAATGTGTTTAGTCCCAAAAAACACTTCTGAAAAGTTTCAGCACCGGACGCGTGTTTTGTGGAGAACCACCCCCCGCGTGCCCGGCTCGACGGCCCAGGACGGTGCACCGAAATCGGGTAAAGAGAAGTCGACGGGCCCGCAGGCATGCGTGTCAAATTCATCGAAATTCCTGCAGGGAAAGCGCTCCGGACAATGTTTTTCTGCCCAAAAAACACTTCTGACGATTTTCAGCACCGGACGCGTGTTTTGTGGAGAACCACCCCCCGCGTGCCCGGCTCGAAGGCCCAGGACGGTGCACCGAAATCGGGTAAAGAGAAGTCGACGGGCCCGCAGGCATGCGTGTAGAATTCATCGAAATTTCTGCAGGTAAAGCGCTCCGGATAATGTGTTTAGTCCCAAAAAACACTTCTGAAAAGTTTCAGCACCGGACGCGTGTTTTGTGGAGAACCACCCCCCGCGTGCCCGGCTCGACGGCCCAGGACGGTGCACCGAAATCGGGTAAAGAGAAGTCGACGGGCCCGCAGGCATGCGTGTAGAATTCATCGAAATTTCTGCAGGTAAAGCGCTCCGGATAATGTGTTTAGTCCCAAAAAACACTTCTGAAAAGTTTCAGCACCGGACGCGTGTTTTGTGGAGAACCACCCCCCGCGTGCCCGGCTCGACGGCCCAGGACGGTGCACCGAAATCGGGTAAAGAGGAGTCGCCGGGCCGGCGTGTCAAATATTTCAAAGTTGCTGCAGGGAAAGCGCTCCGGACAATGTGTTTCTGCCCAAAAAACACTTCTGACGATTTTCAGCACCGGACGCGTGTTTTGTGGAGAACCACCCCCCGCGTGCCCGGCTCGAAGGCCCAGGACGGTGCACCGAAATCGGGTAAAGAGGAGTCGACGGGCCGGCGTGTCAAATATTTCAAAGTGTCGGCAGGGGAATGGAAATTTATTTCCCCTGCTGACACTCGGAAAAATTTCCGCACCCAAAGCCTTTTCATTTTCTAAGTTCTGGCAGGGGAATGGAAATTTATTTCCCCTGAAAACACTTTGAAAAATTTCCGCACTCAAACGCCTTTCGTTTTCTAAGTTCCGGCAGGGGAATGGAAATTTATTTCCCCTGCTTTCCCTTGGCGCCTCGGTTGCACCCAGGGCGCCGGCACCCGCGTGGGGCAAAGAAAAACCTCCCAGCGGGCCCACCGGGTGGCGCCGCCGGTCGGCCCGGGCTTCAAATATTTCAAAGTGTCAGCAGGGGAAAAGAAAATTTATTTCCCCTGCTGGCACTCGGAAAAATTTCCGCACCCAAAGCCTTTTCATTTTCTAAGTGCCGGCAGCGGAATGGAAATTTATTTCCCCTGCTGGCACTCGGAAAAATTTCCGCACCCAAAGCCTTTTCATTTTCTAAGTGCCGGCAGGGGAATGGAAATTTATTTCCCCTGAAAACACTTTGAAAAATTTTCGCACTCAAACGCCTTTCGTTTTCTAAGTGCCGGCAGGGGAATGGAAATTTATTTCCCCTGCTGGCACTCGGAAAAATTTCCGCACCCAAAGCCTTTTCATTTTCTAAGTGCCGGCAGGGGAATGGAAATTTATTTCCCCTGCTGGCACTCGGAAAAATTTTCGCACTCAAACGCCTTTCTTTTTCTAAGTGCCGGCAGGGGAATGGAAATTTATTTCCCCTGCTGGCACTCGGAAAAATTTCCGCACCCAAAGCCTTTTCATTTTCTAAGTGCCGGCAGGGGAATGGAAATTTATTTCCCCTGCTGGCACTCGGAAAAATTTCCGCACCCAAAGCCTTTTCATTTTCTAAGTGCCGGCAGGGGAATGGAAATTTATTTCCCCTGCTGGCACTCGGAAAAATTTTCGCACTCAAACGCCTTTCTTTTTCTAAGTGCCGGCAGGGGAATGGAAATTTATTTCCCCTGCTGGCACTCGGAAAAATTTCCGCACCCAAAGCCTTTTCATTTTCTAAGTGCCGGCAGGGGAATGGAAATTTATTTCCCCTGCTGGCACTCGGAAAAATTTCCGCACCCAAAGCCTTTTCATTTTCTAAGTGCCGGCAGGGGAATGGAAATTTATTTCCCCTGCTTTCCCTTGGCGCCTCGGTTGCACCCAGAACGCAGAAACACCCTCCGCACGAAATCAGAAACCCAGTTTTCGGAAACTGGGTCCTCCAGAGGAAGGCCGCGGCGAGGCGTCCGAGCGGACTGCCGACCCAGGTGCGCTGCGGGGCGGCCTTCCTCGACCCCTAGAGCCCGTCGAGAAGGCCGGTTCTCCACGCGAGGGGTTCAACGTCACCCGCTACCTCCGGACTACCCACCCCGCTGATCGATTGGCAATCCAGACCCGCCACGG
>JAUCMP010000149.1:17500-20000 GCA_030770545.1 Macropodus opercularis
CGCAGGCATGCGTGTAGAATTCATCGAAATTCCTGCAGGTAAAGCGCTCCGGACAATGTGTTTCTGCCCAAAAAACACTTCTGACGATTTTCAGCACCGGACGCGTGTTTTGTGGAGAACCACCCCCCGCGTGCCCGGCTCGAAGGCCCAGGACGGTGCACCGAAATCGGGTAAAGAGAAGTCGACGGGCCCGCAGGCATGCGTGTAGAATTCATCGAAATTTCTGCAGGTAAAGCGCTCCGGATAATGTGTTTAGTCCCAAAAAACACTTCTGAAAAGTTTCAGCACCGGACGCGTGTTTTGTGGAGAACCACCCCCCGCGTGCCCGGCTCGACGGCCCAGGACGGTGCACCGAAATCGGGTAAAGAGAAGTCGACGGGCCCGCAGGCATGCGTGTCAAATTCATCGAAATTCCTGCAGGGAAAGCGCTCCGGACAATGTTTTTCTGCCCAAAAAACACTTCTGACGATTTTCAGCACCGGACGCGTGTTTTGTGGAGAACCACCCCCCGCGTGCCCGGCTCGAAGGCCCAGGACGGTGCACCGAAATCGGGTAAAGAGAAGTCGACGGGCCCGCAGGCATGCGTGTAGAATTCATCGAAATTTCTGCAGGTAAAGCGCTCCGGATAATGTGTTTAGTCCCAAAAAACACTTCTGAAAAGTTTCAGCACCGGACGCGTGTTTTGTGGAGAACCACCCCCCGCGTGCCCGGCTCGACGGCCCAGGACGGTGCACCGAAATCGGGTAAAGAGAAGTCGACGGGCCCGCAGGCATGCGTGTAGAATTCATCGAAATTTCTGCAGGTAAAGCGCTCCGGATAATGTGTTTAGTCCCAAAAAACACTTCTGAAAAGTTTCAGCACCGGACGCGTGTTTTGTGGAGAACCACCCCCCGCGTGCCCGGCTCGACGGCCCAGGACGGTGCACCGAAATCGGGTAAAGAGGAGTCGCCGGGCCGGCGTGTCAAATATTTCAAAGTTGCTGCAGGGAAAGCGCTCCGGACAATGTGTTTCTGCCCAAAAAACACTTCTGACGATTTTCAGCACCGGACGCGTGTTTTGTGGAGAACCACCCCCCGCGTGCCCGGCTCGAAGGCCCAGGACGGTGCACCGAAATCGGGTAAAGAGGAGTCGACGGGCCGGCGTGTCAAATATTTCAAAGTGTCGGCAGGGGAATGGAAATTTATTTCCCCTGCTGACACTCGGAAAAATTTCCGCACCCAAAGCCTTTTCATTTTCTAAGTTCTGGCAGGGGAATGGAAATTTATTTCCCCTGAAAACACTTTGAAAAATTTCCGCACTCAAACGCCTTTCGTTTTCTAAGTTCCGGCAGGGGAATGGAAATTTATTTCCCCTGCTTTCCCTTGGCGCCTCGGTTGCACCCAGGGCGCCGGCACCCGCGTGGGGCAAAGAAAAACCTCCCAGCGGGCCCACCGGGTGGCGCCGCCGGTCGGCCCGGGCTTCAAATATTTCAAAGTGTCAGCAGGGGAAAAGAAAATTTATTTCCCCTGCTGGCACTCGGAAAAATTTCCGCACCCAAAGCCTTTTCATTTTCTAAGTGCCGGCAGCGGAATGGAAATTTATTTCCCCTGCTGGCACTCGGAAAAATTTCCGCACCCAAAGCCTTTTCATTTTCTAAGTGCCGGCAGGGGAATGGAAATTTATTTCCCCTGAAAACACTTTGAAAAATTTTCGCACTCAAACGCCTTTCGTTTTCTAAGTGCCGGCAGGGGAATGGAAATTTATTTCCCCTGCTGGCACTCGGAAAAATTTCCGCACCCAAAGCCTTTTCATTTTCTAAGTGCCGGCAGGGGAATGGAAATTTATTTCCCCTGCTGGCACTCGGAAAAATTTTCGCACTCAAACGCCTTTCTTTTTCTAAGTGCCGGCAGGGGAATGGAAATTTATTTCCCCTGCTGGCACTCGGAAAAATTTCCGCACCCAAAGCCTTTTCATTTTCTAAGTGCCGGCAGGGGAATGGAAATTTATTTCCCCTGCTGGCACTCGGAAAAATTTCCGCACCCAAAGCCTTTTCATTTTCTAAGTGCCGGCAGGGGAATGGAAATTTATTTCCCCTGCTGGCACTCGGAAAAATTTTCGCACTCAAACGCCTTTCTTTTTCTAAGTGCCGGCAGGGGAATGGAAATTTATTTCCCCTGCTGGCACTCGGAAAAATTTCCGCACCCAAAGCCTTTTCATTTTCTAAGTGCCGGCAGGGGAATGGAAATTTATTTCCCCTGCTGGCACTCGGAAAAATTTCCGCACCCAAAGCCTTTTCATTTTCTAAGTGCCGGCAGGGGAATGGAAATTTATTTCCCCTGCTTTCCCTTGGCGCCTCGGTTGCACCCAGAACGCAGAAACACCCTCCGCACGAAATCAGAAACCCAGTTTTCGGAAACTGGGTCCTCCAGAGGAAGGCCGCGGCGAGGCGTCCGAGCGGACTGCCGACCCAGGTGCGCTGCGGGGCGGCCTTCCTCGACCCCTAGAGCCCGTCGAGAAGGCC
>JAUCMP010000150.1:0-2500 GCA_030770545.1 Macropodus opercularis
CTGTGCGGGGAGGTGTGCTCGGTCCCCGGAGGGAACTTGTGAAATAATCTGCGGCGCACGGCAGTAGAGGCGTCCGTCCCGGAGGAAAGAAACTGGTACCGGGGCGAAGGGGCCGAGCCTACTCGGCCCTCTACTCCGCCTGGTTCTCTGTTTAGAGTACCAGGGGCACGGAGGTCCGGGGCGGCTGGACTGGAGGCGTAGACCCGGGGAGGGGTGCTTAAGTGTGGGTGCGCGGGGTCGGACGGTGGGCCTGGTGCCTGGAGGTTTTGTGCTTAGAGTACCAGGGGCACGGAGGTCCGGGGCGGCTGGACTGGAGGCGTAGACCCGGGGAGGGGTGCTTAAGTGTGGGTGCGCGGGGTCGGACGGTGGGCCTGGTAGGTGGAAGGCTCCAGGAGCGAGTGCAGGAAGTTCTGTGAGGGCTGGCAGGGCGATGAGCTGTGTGGGCAGGAAGGCGTGTGAGCAGCGGGGCCAAGGCAGAACTAATGGGGACCCAGGGCAGCAGTAATAAAAACTACAAAGTCCCATCCACCATACTTCTGGAGGATGGGGCCTTTTTTCTTTTCTTTTTTTTTTTTGGAGAAGATTATCAGGTGTAATCATTACAGTCGGGGCGGGGGCCAAGGCAGAACTAATGGGGACCCAGGGCAGCAGTAATAAAAACTACAAAGTCCCATCCACCATACTTCTGGAGGATGGGGCCTTTTTTCTTTTCTTTTTTTTTTTTTGGAGAAGATTATCAGGTGTAATCATTACAGTCGGGGCGGGGGCCAAGGCAGAACTAATGGGGACCCAGGGCAGCAGTAATAAAAACTACAAAGTCCCATCCACCATACTTCTGGAGGATGGGGCCTTTTTTCTTTTCTTTTTTTTTTTTGGAGAAGATTATCAGGTGTAATCATTACAGTCGGGGCGGGGGCCAAGGCAGAACTAATGGGGACCCAGGGCAGCAGTAATAAAAACTACAAAGTCCCATCCACCATACTTCTGGAGGATGGGGCCTTTTTTCTTTTCTTTTTTTTTTTTTTTTGGAGAAGATTATCAGGTGTAATCATAACAGTAATTATAACAGGTAATAAAAGGGACCCATCCACCAGACTTCTGGAGGATGGGCCTTTTTTTCTTTTCTTTTTTGGAGAAGATTATCAGGTGTAATCATTACAGTAATTATAACAGGTAATAAAAGGGACCCATCCACCAGACTTCTGGAGGATGGGCCTTTTTTTCTTTTCTTTTTTGGAGAAGATTATCAGGTGTAATCATTACAGTAATTATAACAGGTAATAAAAGGGACCCATCCACCAGACTGGCCTCCTTACGAGGTGGATGAGAGAAACTGGCGACAGAGAAGCCTTTTTCCACCCTAGCCCAGTACGTCACTAAGCTCCAGGCTTCTAGGCCCTCACAAACCTCGGCCCCAATCCCCCGGTCCAGCTGCGTAGCACCAGTAGTACACATAACCCTAACCCCCCTCCTGGGCCTCAGTGAACCATATTGACCGAGGCAGGACTCCGTGGGTCCCCCAACCCTAACCCCAAACCCTCCTGGGCCTCAGGGAAACATACTGACCAAGGCGGGACTCGGTGGGGCCCCAAACCCTAACCCTAACCCTAACTCCTGCTGAGCATCGGGGAACCATATTGACCAAGGCGGGACTCGGTGGGGCCCCCAACCCTAACCCTAACCCTAACTCCTCCTGGGCCTCGGGGGAACCATATTGATGACCCAGACCACGAAGCCCCACGTCCTAGCCCCGGACGGAGCACCGAAGACGGGGAAGAGTTGGCCGGCGCAAGGGTGGAGAACCAACCCCCCGTAAGCCCCAAATCCTCGCCCAGGACAGGACACCGACGCTGGGCATAAGGTTGGCCACCATGGGGTGGGCCCGCGTGTCAAATTTATCAAAGCTCCTGCAGGGAAAGCGCTCCAGACAATGTGTTTCTGCCCCCGAAACACTTCTGAAAAGTTTCAGCACCGCACGCGTGTTTTGTGGAGAACCACCCCCCGCGTGCCCGGCTCGACGGCCCAGGACGGTGCACCGAAATCGGGTAAAGAGAAGTCGACGGGCCCGCAGGCATGCGTGTAGAATTCATCGAAATTCCTGCAGGTAAAGCGCTCCGGACAATGTGTTTCTGCCCAAAAAACACTTCTGACGATTTTCAGCACCGGACGCGTGTTTTGTGGAGAACCACCCCCCGCGTGCCCGGCTCGAAGGCCCAGGACGGTGCACCGAAATCGGGTAAAGAGAAGTCGACGGGCCCGCAGGCATGCGTGTAGAATTCATCGAAATTTCTGCAGGTAAAGCGCTCCGGATAATGTGTTTAGTCCCAAAAAACACTTCTGAAAAGTTTCAGCACCGGACGCGTGTTTTGTGGAGAACCACCCCCCGCGTGCCCGGCTCGACGGCCCAGGACGGTGCACCGAAATCGGGTAAAGAGAAGTCGACGGGCCCGCAGGCATGCGTGTCAAATTCATCGAAATTCCTGCAGGGAAAGCGCTCCGG
>JAUCMP010000150.1:40000-45000 GCA_030770545.1 Macropodus opercularis
CTCCGGACAATGTTTTTCTGCCCAAAAAACACTTCTGACGATTTTCAGCACCGGACGCGTGTTTTTGTGGAGAACCACCCCCCGCGTGCCCGGCTCGAAGGCCCAGGACGGTGCACCGAAATCGGGTAAAGAGAAGTCGACGGGCCCGCAGGCATGCGTGTAGAATTCATCGAAATTCCTGCAGGTAAAGCGCTCCGGATAATGTGTTTAGTCCCAAAAAACACTTCTGAAAAGTTTCAGCACCGCACGCGTGTTTTGTGGAGAACCACCCCCGCGTTCCCGGCTCGAAGGCCCAGGGACGGTGCACCGAAATCGGGTAAAGAGGAGTCGCCGGGCCGGCGTGTCAAATATTTCAAAGTTGCTGCAGGGAAAGCGCTCCGGACAATGTGTTTCTGCCCAAAAAACACTTCTGACGATTTTCAGCACGGACGCGTGTTTTGTGGAGAACCACCCCCCGCGTGCCCGGCTCGAAGGCCCAGGACGGTGCACCGAAATCGGGTAAAGAGGAGTCGACGGGCCCGCAGGCATGCGTGTAGAATTCATCGAAATTCCTGCAGGTAAAGCGCTCCGGACAATGTGTTTCTGCCCAAAAAACACTTCTGACGAGTTTCAGCACCGCACGCGTGTTTTGTGGAGAACCACCCCCCGCGTGCCCGGCTCGAAGGCCCAGGGCGGTGCACCGAAATCGGGTAAAGAGAAGTCGACGGGCCCGCAGGCATGCGTGTCAAATTCATCGAAATTCCTGCAGGGAAAGCGCTCCGGACAATGTTTTTCTGCCCAAAAAAACACTTCTGACGATTTTCAGCACCGGACGCGTGTTTTGTGGAGAACCACCCCCCGCGTGCCTGGCTCGACGGCCCAGGACGGTGCACCGAAATCGGGTAAAGAGGAGTCGACGGGCCGACGTGTCAAATATTTCAATGTTGCTGCAGGAAAGCGCTCCGGACAATGTGTTTCTGCCCAAAAAACACTTCTGACGATTTTCAGCACCGGACGCGTGTTTTGTGGAGAACCACCCCCCGCGTGCCCGGCTCGACGGCCCAGGACGGTGCACCGAAATCGGGTAAAGAGGAGTCGACGGGCCGGCGTGTCAAATATTTCAAAGTTGCTGCAGGGAAAGCGCTCCGGACAATGTTTTTCTGCCCAAAAAACACTTCTGACGATTTTCAGCACCGGACGCGTGTTTTGTGGAGAACCACCCCCGCGTGCCCGGCTCGAAGGCCCAGGACGGTTGCACCGAAATCGGGTAAAGAGAAGTCGACGGGCCCGCAGGCATGCGTGTCAAATTCATCGAAATTCCTGCAGGGAAAGCGCTCCGGACAATGTTTTTCTGCCCAAAAACACTTCTGACGATTTTCAGCACCGGACGCGTGTTTTGTGGAGAACCACCCCCCGCGTCGCCGGCTCGACGGCCCAGGACGGTGCACCGAAATCGGGTAAAGAGGAGTCGACGGGCCGGCGTGTCAAATATTTCAAAGTTGCTGCAGGGAAAGCGCTCCGGACAATGTTTTTCTGCCCAAAAAAACACTTCTGACGATTTTCAGCACCGGACGCGTGTTTTGTGGAGAACCACCCCCCGCGTGCCCGGCTCGAAGGCCCAGGACGGTGCACCGAAATCGGGTAAAGAGAAGTCGACGGGCCCGCAGGCATGCGTGTAGAATTCATCGAAATTCCTGCAGGTAAAGCGCTCCGGATAATGTGTTTAGTCCCAAAAAACACTTCTGAAAAGTTTCAGCACCGCACGCGTGTTTTGTGGAGAACCACCCCCCGCGTTCCCGGCTCGAAGGCCCAGGACGGTGCACCGAAATCGGGTAAAGAGGAGTCGCCGGGCCGGCGTGTCAAATATTTCAAAGTTGCTGCAGGGAAAGCGCTCCGGACAATGTGTTTCTGCCCAAAAAAACACTTCTGACGATTTTCAGCACCGGACGCGTGTTTTGTGGAGAACCACCCCCCGCGTGCCCGGCTCGAAGGCCAGGACGGTGCACCGAAATCGGGTAAAGAGGAGTCGACGGGCCCGCAGGCATGCGTGTAGAATTCATCGAAATTCCTGCAGGTAAAGCGCTCCGGACAATGTGTTTCTGCCCAAAAAACACTTCTGACGAGTTTCAGCACCGCACGCGTGTTTTGTGGAGAACCACCCCCGCGTGCCGGCTCGAAGGCCCAGGGCGGTGCACCGAAATCGGGTAAAGAGAAGTCGACGGGCCCGCAGGCATGCGTGTCAAATTCATCGAAATTCCTGCAGGGAAAGCGCTCCGGACAATGTTTTTCTGCCCAAAAAAACACTTCTGACGATTTTCAGCACCGGACGCGTGTTTTGTGGAGAACCACCCCCCGCGTGCCTGGCTCGACGGCCCAGGACGGTGCACCGAAATCGGGTAAAGAGGAGTCGACGGGGCCGACGTGTCAAATATTTCAATGTTGCTGCAGGGAAAGCGCTCCGGACAATGTGTTTCTGCCCAAAAAACACTTCTGACGATTTTCAGCACCGGACGCGTGTTTGTGGAGAACCACCCCCCGCGTGCCCGGCTCGACGGCCCAGGACGGTGCCACGAAATCGGGTAAAGAGGAGTCGACGGGCCGGCGTGTCAAATATTTCAAAGTTGCTGCAGGGAAAGCGCTCCGGACAATGTTTTTCTGCCAAAAAACACTTCTGACGATTTTCAGCACCGGACGCGTGTTTTGTGGAGAACCACCCCCCGCGTGCCCGGCTCGAAGGCCCAGGACGGGCACCGAAATCGGGTAAAGAGAAGTCGACGGGCCCGCAGGCATGCGTGTAGAATTCATCGAAATTCCTGCAGGTAAAGCGCTCCGGATAATGTGTTTAGTCCCAAAAAACACTTCTGAAAAGTTTCAGCACCGCACGCGTGTTTTGTGGAGAACCACCCCCCGCGTTCCCGGCTCGAAGGCCCAGGACGGTGCACCGAAATCGGGTAAAGAGGAGTCGCCGGGCCGGCGTGTCAAATATTTCAAAGTTGCTGCAGGGAAAGCGCTCCGGACAATGTGTTTCTGCCCAAAAAACACTTCTGACGATTTTCAGCACCGGACGCGTGTTTTGTGGAGAACCACCCCCGCGTGCCCGGCTCGAAGGCCCAGGACGGTGCACCGAAATCGGGTAAAGAGGAGTCGACGGGCCGGCGTGTCAAATATTTCAAAGTTGCTGCAGGGAAAGCGCTCCGGACAATGTTTTTCTGCCCAAAAAACACTTCTGACGATTTTCAGCACCGCACGCGTGGTTTTGTGGAGAACCACCCCCCGCGTGCCCGGCTCGAAGGCCCAGGACGGTGCACCGAAATCGGGTAAAGAGAAGTCGACGGGCCCGCAGGCATGCGTGTAGAATTCATCGAAATTCCTGCAGGTAAAGCGCTCCGGACAATGTGTTTCTGCCCAAAAAACACTTCTGACGATTTTCAGCACCGGACGCGTGTTTTGTGGAGAACCACCCCCGCGTGCCCGGCTCGAAGGCCCAGGACGGTGCACCGAAATCGGGTAAAGAGAAGTCGACGGCCCGCAGGCATGCGTGTCAAATTCATCGAAATTCCTGCAGGGAAAGCGCTCCGGACAATGTTTTTCTGCCAAAAAACACTTCTGACGATTTTCAGCACCGGACGCGTGTTTTGTGGAGAACCACCCCCCGCGTGCCCGGCTCGACGGCCAGGACGGTGGCACCGAAATCGGGTAAAGAGGAGTCGACGGGCCGGCGTGTCAAATATTTCAAAGTTGCTGCAGGGAAAGCGCTCCGGACAATGTTTTTCTGCCCAAAAAACACTTCTGACGATTTTCAGCACCGGACGCGTGTTTTGTGGAGAACCACCCCCCGCGTGCCCGGCTCGAAGGCCCAGGACGTGCACCGAATCGGGTAAAGAGAAGTCGACGGGCCCGCAGGCATGCGTGTAGAATTCATCGAAATTCCTGCAGTAAAGCGCTCCGGATAATGTGTTTAGTCCCAAAAAACACTTCTGAAAAGTTTCAGCACCGCACGCGTTGTTTTGTGGAGAACCACCCCCCGCGTTCCCGGCTCGAAGGCCCAGGACGGTGCACCGAAATCGGGTGAAAGAGGAGTCGCCGGGCCGGCGTGTCAAATATTTCAAAGTTGCTGCAGGGAAAGCGCTCCGGACAATGTGTTTTCTGCCCAAAAAACACTTCTGACGATTTTCAGCACCGGACGCGTGTTTTGTGGAGAACCACCCCCGCGTGCCCGGCTCGAAGGCCCAGGACGGTGCACCGAAATCGGGTAAAGAGGAGTCGACGGGCCCGCAGGCATGCGTGTAGAATTCATCGAAATTCCTGCAGGTAAAGCGCTCCGGACAATGTGTTTCTGCCCAAAAAACACTTCTGACGAGTTTCAGCACCGCACGCGTGTTTTGTGGAGAACCACCCCCCGCGTGCCCGGCTCGAAGGCCCAGGGCGGTGCACCGAAATCGGGTAAAGAGAAGTCGACGGGCCCGCAGGCATGCGTGTCAAATTCATCGAAATTCCTGCAGGGAAAGCGCTCCGGACAATGTTTTTCTGCCCAAAAAAACACTCTGACGATTTTCAGCACCGGACGCGTGTTTTGTGGAGAACCACCCCCCGCGTGCCTGGCTCGACGGCCAGGACGGTGCACCGAAATCGGGTAAAGAGGAGTCGACGGGCCGACGTGTCAAATATTTCAATGTTGCTGCAGGGAAAGCGCTCCGGACAATGTGTTTCTGCCCAAGAAACACTTCTGAAAAGTTTCAGCACCGCACGCGTGTTTTGTGGAGAACCACCCCCCGCTTGCCCGGCTCGACGGCCCAGACGGTGCACCGAAATCGGGTAAAGAGGAGTCGCCGGGCCGGCGTGTCAAATATTTCAAGTTGCTGCAGGAAAGCGCTCCGGACAATGTGTTTCTGCCCAAAAAACACTTCTGACGATTTTCAGCACCGGACGCGTGTTTTGTGGAGAACCACCCCCCGCGTGCCCGGCTCGAAGGCCCAGGACGGTGCACCGAAATCGGGTAAAGAGAAGTCGACGGGCCCGCA
>JAUCMP010000151.1:0-68057 GCA_030770545.1 Macropodus opercularis
ATTTATATGGCCAGTGTCAGTTGATCATTGATTGGGTAATTACACTGTACATGTTTTCCGTAGAGGCTAGGACAGCGGCTGTACAAGACCAGTGTTAAAGGGGAAGTGTCTAAGTCAGTTATCCATGACTTCTGGCTAATTTAACTCTCCTCTATTCTCTGCCAACGACTTTTCAACACAACAAACACTCAAACACAAGTATCATCTTTCTCCCAGGAGAATAGTGCACACAGAGAAGCTCAGAATGTGGTGGCAGACAGTTGAAACATTTTCATTGCTGACAACACAGAGTAATAAAACACCCACTGCTGCATGTTGTAACAAACCAGTTTAGTGCTTTGAGGCAATCGCAGCCTTTGGAAGCACAATGGTGTTTTCTTTGCGTGTGTGTGAACAAATTTAGTAGATTCAACTCTTCAGCGAGTGAACCTGTTGATATGGAAAAGTGAAAAAGGCATTTCTGAGTGAACGGTCTTGCTAAATGTACTTAAACGCACACACTGAATGTGTTCATTGTAAGTTTGAGAGATATTTAAAAATTTAAAAAGTGATAATTTTTTATGGCTTACTACTGTTCGGTCTAATTTTCATTCATCTGTGAGTGTGCACTTCTTTTTCTATCAGCATTAAAGCTTTTCTACAGTTTTCATTACAAACCTAAATAGACGATTCTGTAAACATTTTAAAAACCCAAGTGAACAAGCAGATGATATACATTAGATTCTCCACCTCAGGTGTTTATAACTCACCAGCAATGGATTTAAATAAAGCATATCGCAAGACAAACAAATCATTAGTTGTTGCATTAAAATATGATGGAGATGACAAACTGTAGGAGAAAATACAAACAGGTGGACAAAAAGATAAGAGCCATCGTTTCCATCGAGATTGTCGGGACAGATTGTTAGTGGTAACCTGCCTCTGAGCTTCTCTGCTGTGGTTTGTTTGTCACACATCAAACTCTGAAACATTAGTTGAGATTTATGAGCAATTAGTTTTGGTTTTGATACAATAAAATAAAAAATGTAGTGTAATCAGGCTAATTGATCTCAGCTGTAGGTGTGTCCGTGCCTGTTCACCTACATCGACGGGATCACAGAATACCTGTACACCAGAGATGACTGCGCTGATAAGAGATACACACACTGTTAAATTAGCGATGACTGTTTCCTTCCTTCTTGGCGCCGCTTGGAAACTCTCAACAAAATCCCGGCAAAGGGTTCAGGGAATTTTTCCAGCTACACAACACCAGACGCAGCAAAGAGACAATGAGGCCCAGACTGGCTTAGTAGTCCAGAAACCATTCTGCTCTCAATGGAAACGCGTCTTGGACACACACTCCAGTAGTTTTGTCTTCTATGTTGCTATCTGTGGAGAGGGTCTGCGCCAGGCAAGAGTCCACAGGGACTATTGGAATCACTGGGGCTGGAGGAAGTTGGTCTGGGTCCAGTGGGGCGATCTGAGCTTGGTGACAAGCCAAGCTGTCTACTGCAGGGACGCTGGGAAAATGTAAATAAGAGCCTGATAAGGGCTATTGTTTTCATTCCATTCTCATCCCAGCTGAATGGCCTGCTCCCCAGCCACAGAGCATTTTATCTTGAGAGGAGAAGGAAAAGAAATGGAAAGGGTGGGGGAGAAGGAGATTTAAGAGCCCCCATAGGAAAATAAAAATAAACTCACTGGACTGTTCTCTTGTTTAAACTAATTCCCCAGTATTTGATGTCCTACTTCAAGAGGACAAGAGTGTAACTCTTCTTTACGCCAAAGCGTTTAGGAGTGCTGTTCTATCCAGAAGAATTACGTTTGCCTTTCACAAATTCTCCAGCACAGTAAAATCCCTGAAGTGTAGAAATAATATTATAGTTAATACAGTATCATTTTTGATATTTTCTGTCATAACCAGTGTTTCCATTGGCATCTAAGTTTTCTCTGGAGGTCACAGACATTTTACAAAGCGTACTAGCATTCCTCCTATTAATCTAAATTCCTTTAAAAATCAGGCTGTGGAAGGAAGGGTGCTTTTGAAAAAAGCCAGACATCTGACTCGTATGCTGCTTCCCCCAAGTACGCCTGCTCACAAGTTGCTCCGCTTTTACCAAATCCATTTTTGGTTGCCTGTTTTGGCCAGGCTGTTTGAACAGTGAAAGGTGTTTGAGAGTTATTTTATAGACTAATCCAGGTCATTATTCACCTCTCCCAGGTGAAAGTCAGGGAGGACAGCGGTGCATTCCAGCTGTAGTCTCTCCTGTTGGAGGACTTGGCAGGTCGCGCCTGGCCCAGCAGAGGGGATGCAGAAGTGAGGGAGCGGCAGCCCTCCTGGGAGGCAAGTGGAAGGGAGGGGGAGGACTGGAGTAGAATGGAAGCTGGCACCACATTATCTCCAACAGTTGGTGCATTCCTTAATGATCAAGTGCCGGAGCAGCATCTGTGATGAAAGTGCGCGTTTGTGTACGTGCGAGAGAGAGCATATGTGTGCATATTAACATATGTTCGCTGTGTTTGTTTAGTTCCCCTTTCCAGCACTTTAAAAACGAGCCTTTTCTGGGCTTCGGGGGCGACAGAGTTACTGGCTGATGTTGTTCTGTCTGTCTGAGGATGATGATTTAATGGGAGTTTGTTGTTCAGGGAGAGGAAGCTGCCTCACACAGGGCTGAGGTGCAGGAAAAGAAGAGCTAAGCTACGCTACCCCCTGTGCCCTTAACCCTGGTTTTAAGATCTGTGATCTTTTTGCCATGGAGGGAACACCCACCCACACACACACGCACAAACAAACAGCCTTTTCTCTCCCTCTCTTAGGGTCAAGGGGACAAACTGTGAGTTGGGAATTGGAAAGTCAATAAAGCAGAAGTAATGTTATAATGACCCTGGGCTGTAGATGTCCTGTCGACCCCCATCACATTGAAGGAAGTGGACAATCAAACAAAATGGTCACTCTGCTTGATCTCTCTGAAAGCCATGCTTAAACAAGGCTCGCAGAACTCCTGACCCCCTGTTACTCCCAGTTCCTCTGAAGTCGGTGTTTGGTTTGTGAAAGTGGAGGCCAAGAGATGTAACAGTGGGATAAAAGGAGACAAAACTTGTGTACATTCTAGACTGTATTAGTTTTCTGCGTGTTTGATGTCAAAGATGATGATGGTGAAACTGGAGGAGTCATCGTTTGACATATCTGGTTCTCTCCGTCTCACTTTGTGAACCGTTACGGTCAATCTCATGTAATTGATCATAGAGCTACATCAAACCGAGACCAAACGTTTGTTATAATAATTAGCGTGTGTTGGTTTTGGTTTGTTCTAATTCTAGAAAAACAAAATTGTGCAAATCATATTATCCTAAGGCAATATTTCAAGTCAGCTGGTTTACATTCATCACACTGTCAGGACACGTTCTCGCAGGATCGGACTGCGACGTGCAGAACTGCTGCTTGTTTAATCAGACCTGACGAACCTGGACGCTTTGTGGCATGGAATGGTTCAAGCTGGAGGCCAGTTGTAAAGCGAGTGGCTCAAGGTGGAGGCTCGCTCGTGCCGCCGGTGTTTGATGGGAACAGGTTGACCCCGAAGCGGTGCAGGGATGGCGAAGGCCTAGGTCAGCCGGCCCAGTGTGTTCTTTATCAGCTACCCCAGCGACAGCGCGGCAGATTGCAGCCATTCCTCCTCTGATTCATTGTCTGCTGGACAAATGTTAATTGTTTTCATCATTGGCAGCTGCGTGAATGCTCGGATGTACCCAGTCTCACTCCTTGCCTCCCACTTAATGTGTCTCTCTGCCCTTATGCCGTCCCCACAATGCTTGCTCCCCTCGTTACTCCACCCTTCGCTCATCTCATAAGCTGTCAGACGTTGTCGCCTTAATGTCCACAGAGCAATACCATAAAATAAAATACCTCTCTTTCATATTGTATCGTCTTTCTTTCATTTTAATTTCAGTGAATAGAGTTTAAAAGTGACCATGTGTTAAAAAATGAATAAAAAACCTGTGTAGAACCTGTGATGAAAAAACTCTTCTATTCTTTTTTTTTTTTCGTAGAATCCTCGTGCATGGAGAAATTTCTAACGAAAGACTGGAAAGAGAAAATGGAGAGACTCAACACGAGCGACCTTCTGGCAGAAGTGAAAGGTAAGGCCTGCACCTACACCTGCAGCTTTAGCAGACGAACACCATGTTAAGTTGTGTAAACTCCCTCACTCTTGTCAAACACGCATAATCTATATACTGTATAATTTCAGAAACAGCCTTGTGCTTTGAAAACAATGGCCTCTGGCTGGCCCCCTGATTAATTTCTCTCCTCGCTTATCTTTTGTTGGAATGCCTGACTCTGTCCAAAGTGCTGTCTTCTAAATTCCAGTCCATTTAGACCGTTTCTGGGGCTCTCTGTGCTTGTCAGCGGTTTATTGTTGTCCCTTCAGGCGGCCCGGGGCTCAGCCGCTCCGCTCTGGTCCCACGCAGCGCGTTCATGCCGCACTGGTAATAGCTGAACCCCAAAGTGTGCTGCATGTGACCAGAGTACGGCTGAGCTGAGAGGCGAGAGGCCGAATCCAGAGCAGAGGAGATGGTGCGGAGGTGGTGCCATCTCCATCGGTGAGCCCGCGCTCGAGTGAAATGTTTCGACTCCGACGGTAAACGCCCTGCACAGCGTGTCAAGCGCAGCACGGCAAAGAACAACTCGGTACTCCCCCAGAATCTCTGTTTATGGCGGGCTGAGGATGGGCAGGGCTGCTGCTCAGTCCTTAGCACTGACTGTTACTGAGAGCTCGTGTGTTTATACAGCACAGAGAAGCACAGCACCAGCTGGCTGATAACACCAGGCTGCCACTGGCTCCTGCACTCTCCCTCCTTGGAAACAGTCTAGGCAGAGCTCCGTAGTTTATGAAGACGCTTTGCAAAACTTTCACAGGTGACTTCGATCATTCGCTTAATTGTTTCTTTTTTATAAAACATAGCATAAATAAAACCGTGAGGTTTTAATTACTTCTCTCCAATTACAGAGGAAAGGAAAGGAAGCCATTGAATGTTCTAATACGTATATTCATTGGCAATAAACTTAATGAACTGGAGGATAAATCACTGGCTGGTAAACTGGATTCATTGTACCTGCCCTAGTGTGCTGTATACCACTGTAGATCAAAGTGCACTGGGTAAAATGTTTAAAATGATTTAGCCTTTTGAAAGCCAGTCTGTTAAATTACAGGCAGGACATTTCTTCTGTTTGATGAATGGGCATGGGAAGGTTACTCTGTGGTCTGTAAACAGGTATCCAGTCTGATAATAAACACTATGGCCTCTGTCCGTCGGTGAGTTATGGAAGCAGTCTATACGCCACAGTTGCCAATATAAATGCTTCTCCTATCAGAGTGGCAGCCTTAGATATTTAATTAGTATGCCATTTCATATGACTGTAGACATTTCAAAGGCCTGCTTTGTGCTCCCCCTTACAAATGTCTCTCTCTCTATGTTTGATGTCTGCCTGATGTAAATATGGGCAATTAAAAAGAAGCCCAGGGTTGAAGACACACAAGGTCCGCCTAATTAAAACACAAACAAAGGTACCAAGCGGAAAACACCTCATGATTAAGATCTAAAGTGTTATGATGAAGCAGAGGTTCTCTTAATAGTTGGGTAAAAAAAAGCCAAACGTGCCTGTAGGTTTTAGATGAAGAAAAGAAATGCAGAATAAAGGCCGACATGCAGACAAAGACTAGAGCACCTACTGGCAGAGTGGCCTTGTATATTCTACACTGATGACTCACCGTTTGCTCCGCCAATTATACCGAGGGCCTCGTAGGCTACTGTTTCACATTGTTCCATCAGATTCTTAAAAGAAACGTGATTGTGTCGTTGCAGAGGAGGGCGGTTGAGTCTGACCGGTGAGAAAATAATAATTCTTAGAAAATAAAAGAAAACTAAAAGACAAATGACCAGAGGCCACACCAGCGGAACGAGGAGGATTCTTTTGCTGCAGCTGTGCTCGAACATGCCCTCAATGCTCCATCCCGAGGTGAACATGCATGAAGAGTAAACAAACAACAACCAAACAATAGTATCAACAACATCAGATAACTGCTTTTCAAGGTCTGTTAACCCAAGCAAGCATTTACCTCTCTCACGCCAGCTATAATTATAGCTCACTGTCAGGTGGGTGTTGGGCTGTTTCCGGGGTAAAGTCATGTTTTAGGTGTTAGAGTCAGTAGAAACACGCTCAGTACAGTTGCTTTATTACAGGTTAATGATTTCTATGCTCCACCTGCCTTTTCTCCTATGTCGTTGGGGTTTAGTATCAGTGAGAGAAGGTAAAAATGGAGAGTTTGTGAAGGCGCATTAGCGGCGGATTTCTTTTCACCAGTCAATTCCAGAGCTAACTGTTTGTTTTCATACCTGAGCTTAGCTGTCAATCTGCAGGAACGATGAGGAGGGAGATGAAATCTCCTGAACAAAACCACAGAGCAAGAAAGGGAGGTTGGCTGGAAGGGCTCCAAACCACAGAAAGTCGCAGATAACAGGCGGCAAGGTGGAAGAAGAAGAAGAAGAAGTGCAAGAGAGAGAGAGAGAGAGAAAGTAATTAGATGTCTGATAAATGCATGTCTTAAAAAAACACCCCTCTCTCTCAAACAATTATTAAAAATGCTTAAATGCAACATAAATCAGCATTAACACGTACACTGCAGATTAGGTCGCTCCGTTGCCTGGTTGCTCTGTGCAGGGTCTCAGAACACTCCACAGAGCTGTTTAAGTTTCCCTGCTGAATGTGTGTGTGTGGGGGGTCAAACTGAAGAAAAATATGCAGTTACTAAACAGGAACACAAGCTGTATTCATGCTCGTGGAATTTGTTAAAATAAATAAAATAATAATAATAATAATAACAAAAGCTTAACATGGCAGACCGGCACTGAAATCACAGCTTGAATTTGCGAAGCGTAAAAATCAGGGCTGTCGCAATCGATTTGAGAATGGCGTCCGCGCGGCGGCGGTCGGCTGCACACAGGCGCTGCTGTAGTCGGCAGATAAGTGGAAGCTCTTTAGCAGAAGAACAGAACAGAGGGCAGGGCAGGGTGGCAGCTCGGGCTGACTTGGTGCTGGCCCTACCTGTGCTGGCTTTACTCCTGCACACGCAGAAAGCAGTCCACTGTGCGGACACAGAGTGTGTATTGTTCAGTCATTTGGCTTCAAAACATGATAATTCGCTTTAAATTGTAACTTTATTCCTAATGGCTTTCATAAAGTTTGGTCTCGATGCCACTAGATACAGACCTTTGCCTGTGCGCGCTTCTTCCGAGCGACACCGAGCTACAGTAAATAACGCAGGAATTGTGCCTAGTAGATTTCAATTTGCTTGTGTAATTTTACAACAAACTGTAAATGAATATTACTGTATGAAGTATATTTACCCAAACATGCAAAAACAGCACAAAGCCGTATCTGTCCAGATGCTGAGGTGAAAAAAGCCTCAGTTAGCATTTTCTCCACAACACTTCAGTCAACTGTTTGCCCTGTGCACCCAGGTGAAATATGAGACACAGTAAATCATTATTCCTCAGGCCACATTTGCCATATGAATGTATGAGAGTGTTGGACTGTGTGTTTTTCTCCTCTAATGAATTGAGGAATTTAGCTTGTGGCAACAGAGGTAAAAAAGAAAGTGCTGTGCTTGTGTGTGTGTGTGTGTGTGTGTCAGAGAGAGAGTGCGAGATAGGGATAAACTCTCTGCTTGTATTCTGAATTATATTGCAGCAGTCTGTCATGGTTTTAAACATCCTATAATCCATCTTATTTATACAAGCATTAATCGTGTCTTTATTCGAGGAGAATATAAAACATTTATGGAGCTGACAAAAAAACACATGTACTGCATGTCGTCAGCTTTCCCTCAGAAAGGCTAATTGTATCTTCACAGCCATGAAAACCTGTTGAAGGGCTGATTTACGGCAGCACTGAGAATTTGAACTGACACCAGTCTGTTATTCGGGTTGGAAAGATCCGCAGCCGGAGCACATACAAACATCTGCATTTTACAGGTACAGGTATTTTATGCAGGTGTAGGTGCAGGCCTTACCTTTTTACCGTAATTTCTTTGAAATAAATTCTGACGTCACGTTCAGATACAGTGCACTCACTCCGTGCCACCCTCTCACTACGCACATTGACATGCGACAGAGAGACCCAGGAATCCGACCCGTGGCCGGTGGACAGCTCTGGCTCCTGATCCACAGCTCTCTGACACGCACTCCTTGAGATCTTGAGAACGAAGCAGGTATTCTGATGTTCTACTCAGTGAATACTGTGTGTACTGGTCTCAGCTGACGTTGCTTCCTGTTCAGCAATCACTTATGATCTTGTATAAAACCAGACAAAACACCTGCATTGTTAATATACTTATTCAGCGAAGTCTGAAAGACTTTCGAAACATCTCTTGTGCACAGTCCAAGGAAAAGCGTATGTTCTGCCTTAAGTATTAGCTGTATACATAAAACCAGTGAATAAATGCTCTGTGAAAAGAATGAGATAACATCTAACTTCTAATTCACTTTCAAGGTTTAGTAGACAGTAAGCTGGTGCCTTGATCACTGTCTCACAGGCTTTACATGCTTTGTATGAAGGAGACCTTGATAACTGTGTAAGGTTTTTATATTTTCAGGGCACATGAGTCAGGATCATCATAAAGGGTGTCAGAGATGAATAGAAGGATTAGAGTCTATCTTTGTTTCTGTGTGATGATCTTTGCTATATGTTGATTTGCATACATACAGCATCTTCTGTTGCATGTATGCATCTCTGGTCTGTTGCTCTTTAAGAATCAAAAAAGCATGGGATTCAATAACTAAAAGAACAGAAAAAGTTATTGCACTGAGATATTTATTTGAAGTGTCACTGACATAACCTGTAGATTAATGTGTTCAGGTCAAGTCTCTGCCTTGGCTTTAATGAAGTACCTTCACACATGTCACAGACGCACAGACTAGCATGATGACCTTAAGTTATTATTTTATTTTATTCATATTTTATTTGCTACTAGCATATTGATATTTAGATCATAAAAAACCCGAAATCTTGTAAATGAGTTGATGATGCTCCGTAAAGTAGCCAAACTACACGGCAGCTCGCTGGCTGGGAGTCATCGATGCCAGTGGACAACATGTGCCTGTGAGTCATTGCTCATGCTTGTTCATAGACCATTATGGGCGAGATTAAAATGGCGGCGGCAGCCAGCCAGGTAAAGCAGCTGTTGCTCATATTGTCCTGGTTGTAGGACGCGGCGTTGCATTAACACCATATTACTTGGAAACACATATGTTCTTGAGTTACAACAGTTAAATGCAAATGGAGTAACTGACTCATCTGAACTACCCCTCATGCCGTTGCCTCTATTTCACTGGCCTGTTACAATTAGACCAACGACTAAGTCAGAGTCATGGGTAACGTTAAAGGCCCCTAAAAACAAAAACAAACAACCTATTGATTTTTAATTCATCACAGCAAGTACTGCAGGTCACTCGACGCATGGCGCATAAAGATTTAGTTCCATGGGATTGTCTTACATGTAGCACACAACTCAGACGTGTTGGTTCTGATTTTTGCAAAGTCAATTTAATACAAAGACTTGCTTTTGCCGAAGCAGTTTGTGGTTTGGGGAAAAAAGGTCCGAGGGCAAACACTAAATAATGTACTAGATGTCCTTAGCTGCTACTCAATTGGCTCTGTTTTCCTCAGAAAGAATAGACAAAGGGTCAGATGACCACGGAGTTTACACACGTGTGCTTTTACTCAGAGGCCCGTACCTTTTATCGATTGAAGCAACACGCAACACGCATCTGTGCACACTCATGTCTGCATCCACACACACTTAAAGGAGGAAGCAGAGAAAGAGAGTCTCAGCATGCAAAGCATTCAAGCTATGTGGGGTCTATGTGTGGACAAAGCTCGGTACAATCGTAGCTTTTAGACAAGTCCTAATTTACTTAGGATGGGCTTGCAGCATATGGAAGCATCCACAATAGCTGACAGATAGAGAGACAAAGAAATTCCAGTCTGCTGGCGTTTAAAAAAACTCAATTCAGATCTGGTCATAATGGCTCAGCTGTCCTAACCAAAGCAAGGGAAGAGAATAGGTCGCCTTGTGATTTTCTCCCTTTTCACCCTCACCCTCCCTCCCTTTTTCTTCTTCTTCTTCTTTTTTTTTTTTTTTTTGCCTGAATCTTTTATCTGTGTTATTCACTCGGGACTCTTCAAAGTAACAAGCCTCCTTCTTTTTCCCCGGTACTGGACTTGGAACCCAAATTAGAGACTGCTTGATTAGAGCAGAGAGGAGGGAGCCAAGAGAGAGGGAGATGTGGGTATTGGACAGAACAAATCGCACCCCTACAAAGTGCCTTTTATCCAAGGACCCCAAGGCTCAAATACCCCCGTCCCTTCCCAAGCAACCATGGCTCTGCTTGTTTTCCTCTTATCATTTATTTAGTCTCCCGTTGCTGTTTTCTGCCCTACTTGGTGACGTGTAGAAGAGGCAGGAAAGGTGAATCGTGAAGGAGCTGAAACTGAACAACGCATCTGAACGCTCTCCTCCTATGTGTCAATCGGAAATTTAATACAGCGGAGAAGAAAAGTGCCAGCACAGCTTGACCACTGGCTCCTGGGATCCCCTTTCCTGCATCAGGCTGGTATTGTCCTAACGAGCCCCACTCATCTCGCACAAGGATGTCACAACACGTTAGGTCTGGTCAGGCTGCTGGGGTTTATGTAGCGCCAAGGCATCTTTGCGCTGTCTGTCTAGCATCGCAGGCGCAATGTGAGGAGACACGTTAACAGGCAGACCCCAGCCCCACTGCTGTTAAAAGCCATGCAATATGCAGGAAACGGCCTCTTTTGTCAGCAGGCTGGTCGGACACAGACCACAACGCTCCTCTTCTGCACCACCCAATAAAAGTTTTATCTGCATTTTAAAGCTGATCCATAATTTAAAGCAGGAAGAAAGAGATTTTTACACTGGCCCGTCAACAAAAAACACATGTGTGTGATTTTTGTCTGAGCTCCGAGTTGAGATTTGACTTTTACCAAAGATCGGAATAATTCTTTGATTTAACTGATGTTTCAGTGCAACACAAAATACGGTGATGGATTATTACAATTGAAATGATCAGATGGGCCCTTTGGGCTTCCCACAGTTCAGCACAACATCAAAACAATGAGCCTCTGTTAGTAGACTTCTGGTGTCCGGGCAGGACGGCGCTCTCCACACACATGCCCATCAGATCTCTCTGTAGGCGCTTAGCTCTAGTTCCACTGCACATTCATGCACACAAACACCTTTTTTCTTCTCCTTCTTTATGCTTTGCTGTGCTGACACTCCTCAGCGACGGAGGGACCATCAGTTAGCACAGCACTGAGCCCAGGTGCATTCCCAATTCAAAGTCATCTGTGCCCCCATTTTCACCTGATGACTTTTTTTCCTTGATTTCTTCCTTTCTCCTTTTCTTGCCCTGCTTACCACCACAGTATTGATATCTGTGATTTATTATGACGACGGATGCATCATGTCTGTGACCTGTACATGGCAGATCATTCACAAACACAGCCAAAGGTTAATAAAATTGCTGCTGATTGTATCAATTGTACAGTCACACCATTCACAACAAGTGTATTTGGGTGAAAAAAAGTCAATTCAGGCTTTGGAAACTGCTCACAGGCCCGATGAATAGCTGCCTTTAGGTGCTTTTTTTTTTTTTTGGTTAGGAGGATAAATGGAGAATCACAGCTCTCTTCCACTGCGACAGGCAGCGAAGGCATCGTGAGGCAAACTGGGGTTCAGACAAGCCTGCCAGTAAATTGCCACGAATGGGTTCTGGAGGTTGACAGGCCCTATTAAGACAAACGGCTTTCCTCATCGGAGAGATAAAATAAATCAGGTGTTTAGTCAAATTAAAATAGTTTGAGTGGAGAGGGCCCCTGGGAGCTCTCGGAGAAACTCAAGACAGATGTGGCAAGAGACGAGAGGAAGACACCCAGGAAAGAATTCAGCTCCTGTTGGCCTCAGGCCAGATTTAACTGTACTCTTATCTAGATCTTTTATCTCTTGTCCGTCTCCCTCTCTCTCACTGGCTGCCTCTGTCTCTCTTCTTCACTGTCTCTCTCTTTTTTTTTTGTACATTCCCCCCAGATCAGCCTGTCATACAGTGCAGTGGGAAGAGAGTGAGTTACTGTCTAGCCTCTCACTGGCAATTATGTTGGCTGTGTAAGTCAATGGTAGGATCACTTAGCATTGATTAGGCGAAGGGAGAGAGGAGAGCAGTGGAGCTGCTCGCTCTGCCACACAGGGCAGACATGAGACTAAGAGTACGGGGCTGTCATTGCTGTTATTATTGAAATACACATGCAACGCAATAATAATTTAGAGTGTCTTTGAGTTACGGAGTTTATTCACGCAAACTTTGCAACGCCGCAGAGTCTGCAGCGAGTTCCTGCTCACATATATTTCTGGAAGGGTTACACAATAGGAACTTGTGTAGTTCGGCGGCCGGCGCAACACTTATGTTCACCCCTGGTAGTCTGCCATAAGCTGCCACCTCAGTATGACAGCTCCCTGCTGCTCTTTGTCTATGCGCTGGGAACAATTCCTTCTCTTTCTTCCTCTAAAAGCTGTGAACACCCGCTACAGTGAAACAGACAACTCCAGACTGTGTGTGACCTTAACACTTTCTGGTGAATTCACTGCAGTTGGCTGCTGCCTGTGTGGCTTTCTTTGTACTATATATTGTGTATAATACAATAGCACAATATGGTGATGGGTGTGTGCAGCATGGTCGCTTTCCTATACTTTGCTGTATACAATGACCGAGGCCTTGTGCAGGCTTTCTTACAAATGTCTACACCCTGGTTATTTAGCCAGGGCACTATGAAACCTTTTGTGTACTGTTTTCTTTTCAAGCATGCAAAACTTATGACTCAGGCTCTCCACTTTCTGTTTATCCTTTCCACTCCTGACATCCATCTCTCTGTGTCCCTCTCCCTCACTAGGTACTCCCGAGAGCCTGGCAGAAAAGGAGCACCAGCTCTCTACAATGATCACCCAGCTGATCAGCCTGCGAGAGCAGCTCCTGGCTGCTCATGATGAACAGAAGAAGCTCGCAGCTTCACAAATGGAGAAACAGAGGCAGCAAATGGAGCTGGCGCGTCAGCAGCAGGAGCAGGTAACCGTCCACTGCAGTCTTTTTTCCTTCCTTCCTTGCTTCCTTACCATTTCAAGCACTGCCTCCTCTTCCTCCTTTAATCTTGTTTATGCCATTTTTTTGTCCCTGTGATAAATTCTATTAAACACATCTGTAACAAATTGTCACTTAACATCCTATTTCATATTAAATTTCATGCCTGAAATATGCCTATAAAATCTTACTCAGTAGGAATTTGGAATGTTAGATTTAAGAGATGTTCTATTCTATATTACATCCGATATTTCAGTCATGCTCTCTTGCCCACATTTATGCTGTGTGGTAGGAAAAACGTTATCATGTCTTGTACTAACAAATGCAGGGGAACGTGTGAATTAAACGTTATATTAAACACGGAAGTACTCTATATCTTATAAATCGAGTCCTATTAGAACAAGCCTGGCATTAGATTTGCAGCACAAATCAGGCCAATGAGCCATATTGTACAAATCAGCAAATTAGCAGAGGCCATGAAGTGTGTTAATGTCTGAGAAGAAATAAGGACACAAACTATCCACACAGGCGACACTTTTATTATCACCAGCCACCCTAATGGCTATGAGTCAATTATCAGCAAGGAGTTCACTCAGAGTTTTCTCTGCACACTCTGAGGCCTGGGGTAAATGAACACATAGACCATATACCTTGAAGTGATGCATTTGGTCATAGTACACTAATAATACATTAACAGTATTGATTTCTTCAATCAATGATGTTCATTTGCAAACTACACATAACGCTGTGGGCTTTGTAGACACTAAGTGTAAATGAACACTGATATGGAAGATTTTATTATTTGATCTTATTTTAAAAGTGAGAAATATTCCTGAAATGTAAGAGGGAGAGCGAGAGAGAGAGAGAGAGAGAGAGAGCCTGCTGAGACATAGAATGTCATCAAGCCATCAAGATACAACACAGTAATTAACTGTTGACACTCGTGAGGAAGCCAGCACAAATTAATCTTGACACATTTGCAGACGACCGATATCTTACAGTGAACGCTTTGTAATTATATTTAAAAATGAAAATTAAATGACACTTAAAACTAGGTTGTCATGCTCAATGAAGTAGGCATGTAGGAAGAGGGGCTGCTCGTCACTCAGGGGCAGCAGGGGCCTCTGTCACCCGCAAACAACCCGACCGCTGTCGTCTGCTCCGTAAATCATTTACTCTCTACAGCCGCTAATTTTGATTCAGCGCAGATTATTTCATGTTCATTTTGAAAACTGAAAATATGCAGTTCTTTTTTTTTTTAAAGGATATTGCTGCATTTCTTGTAAAAAGAAATGTAATGTTACGCTGTATTGCTATGCGCCATTTTCTTTCAATTGGTTTTCACTGCACCTGCCACCTCTCTGAGGATAATTACTCTAATACACGGCTGGCGCCAATAGCTTTTAATTTGAATGCATGTCTATTGATGTGCTTTATCTGACTTTAACCAGGGAATGTTTCATTTACCAGACTTTTTGCTTTCTCCGACTAGATTGCAAGACAACAGCAGCAGCTCCTGCAGCAGCAGCACAAGATCAACCTCCTCCAGCAGCAGATCCAGGTCAGTGAGTGTGTTTCTGTTGGCCCTGCGACACTCGGCAGCGTACACCTCTCCGTGTCTCCACAGTGATTACTACAACGTTTCTGCCACTTCAGTGTAATTAGTGCACCCGTGCTGTCACCATGAGCCAAATGTCTGGCTGTAATAGCACGGATCAATAAAATTAGACTTAAAAGTAAATACTGCTGCTAACTTCTGTTAGTCTTCTCATCTTTCCCAGTTTCTTTAATAATTCATGTCTTTTTATCTTTAATTTTTGTGTCACACTAACATTCGTCACTCTCATCAAATGTTAATTGCCTGTTGGTAATGGTGAGGGCTTTAAAATATGGAGGGGAATAATTAGCACATCTTAATGAACAAAAAAGGAGGAAAAGTAACAACAGCTAATGAGTCATGTTGATGGAGAAGAGCTTAGAGGTGGGGGACATGAAAGGGGCTGGTAAATGCCTCCGAAACCAGTCAGTCCCAGCAGAGCGACATAACCACAGCTACTGTACTGTGTGTGGCACTGATTCTTTTATTCCGTGTTCATTTTTATGCGCGAGTGTATCTCTAGCTTTAACCTCACGCCCCGCGTTATCGTCCAGTGTGATACAGTTCAAGACCACCCAGGTAGAGATGTTCTGGACACGGTCAGGCAGTACGGGCGTAACCGTACTCTTGGTAACGGGAAGCGGTCAAGGCTTTGAGCTCGTGCTGACGCTATCCTGCTGGGCGTGCTTGGTGTCAGACACGTCCTTCTCCATTCAACCATCCTCCTCCACTTGTTCTTTTAGCGGACAACTCCCCGCGCTCGCATGCATTCCTCACAGGAGACTCTTTTTGTTGTTTTGTTTTTACAGCGTCTGTTTTTTCCCTTTATGCGTCATTCCTGCAGAACAGCTAATGATACAGATACAGTAGGTGAACTTTTGGCTTTAAACAGCAATTTACTACTAGGACATCTGATTGCCTCTTTCAAGAGCTCTTTGCAAGAGAAAGATCACACTGTCAACATGTTCTTGAGAAGCCACTACTCTGGACAGTCGCTTTGAGAAATGACTTTATATGACACTTCAGTAAAGAGAAGCACGAGGCAAGACACGCCGTCTAGAAAACACTCTAAAATGAAGTACCTTCTACAGTCTGAGGGGCTAGTATTACTAATATCATGGAGGACCCTTTACTTATGATCATTGAGCATAAGGGCACAGCCCTAATGCATCTCACTTTTAGAGGCCCTTGCTTTTATCGCAAAGTTAAAGGGAAATGATACCTGAAAATTCCTCTTGATGCGTAGTTTGGAGAGCGGGTGGGAGGAAGTGTGGGCCGAACATGTGAATGTACTTCTACATATCCATTTCAAACACTTGAATAGAGATACAAGTGGAATGGTTTCTTGCAGAGCCCCAGCTCACCATCGCCCTTGACTACATGTGTAGAAATAGAGCCACATCCACGACTAAAGACAGGACAGTGCCCAACAAAAAACGCAGGTCGTTACCGTCACGTTTAATCAGGCGCAATGCTGTTCATCCGAAGGTCGCTTAAAGCTAAATATGCACTTTCTCCACAACTTAGTTCTTCTATAATATCCATTCTGGTGACGCCTGCTGATTTGGAGTCGGAGCAGCGAAAAGAGGAGATAAGAGAGTCAGAGGGAAAAGTTAGTGAAGCATTTTTTGCCACTCTGTTTTCATTACTGCTGCCTCTTAAAAATGCCCTGGCCATTTTAATATATAACAGCTTTGACTTAATTAGTTCTGTAAACACGCTTCCAGTCTGTGTGTCACAGACTTTTTGCCCAGTGGTGAGCGCTGTTGGGGGATCGAGTTACTCTGTTTGTAGCATGGAGAGCATTAAACTTTACTGGAGGACCCCAGTGGTCATCAAAGTCCTTCTGTTTTGGCTTCGGGGAGACAACGAAGAGAAAGCCTCATGCTAAGGCCTCGCGTTGATGACGTAAATCAGTGGACACTGTTAACTGTCCCAATAATAAAACCGCGGACTCTGCAACTGGATACTGTTGTTGGCGCGCTGTACGCGGCTTTCGTTGGGTTTTTACACGTGGACTGAGGAGAATCCGTCGGACGTGTGCGAGCTTTAGAGAAAGGTGGCTTTCAGTTTAAATTACATTTTTCCTTTTGAATAGCCAGCTCTCTGTTTATCCCTTACTCACCATTCCGACAAGAGTGCGATAGATTTAGTCTTTGTCCTTCAGGATTACAATGTCACTTGTTTTAAGATAGCAGATTGTTTTGATTGGAGTGTTAGGGGCTTATCAAAAGTTAAAGCTCAAGGCTCTTTGTGGTTTTCCCACAGCTTGTTTGTATTCCTTAAATCAATCCTCTTGGCCATGATTGACTGCCAAAATCAGATTAACTCACGTTGATTTACTTGAAAATTTGACACATGACAATTAGACATACATTTTAGCAGAGATGTGGTTTATAAGTTCTTATCTCTTTGAGTCTGTATGTAGGCTCAGTGAGATTAGATCTGGAGCGGCATCATAAAAATGAACAGGCCCAGCAGATAAACTGAACTGCTGAACTGCATCATGTCAGGCTGTTGACTGTTCTTCCATATTCGTTTTCTAGCTCTTTGTAAATAACCATTCAGCAGCAGTAATGGGAGGAAGAACAAAATATAGAAAATAAAATAAAATGTAGTCATGAGTTGTAAAGCTCTATAAAATTAAAGCAACCGTTCTGTCCACAGTCACGAAACAAGCACCATCATCGCACCTCCCATGGTAATGACCCCAGTTCATGCATTCTTTAAGGAAAGAAAAAAAAATCACATTCTGACTCCCGCTCACAGGCACGCAAATACTCTCGCACAAAGGCAGTGGTGTACAGTACGTAGACACACAGTGACCCAACGCATTGACACACACATCAAGAGAATAAATGTTGGCTGAAAGGTCAGGGTGAACTTTATCTTCACAAACAGGCTGGAGAAAGCAGCGCTACCCAGATGAAACAGAGGGACACTTTTAATCCAAATCATTTAATTAAAATATTTTATCCATTAAAACATCACAATATTATGACATTGTCATTTGTCATTGGCTGTGGCATTGATGTTCCAGCCCTGAGTACACCGTGAAATCCAAGATCTGAGAGATAATACATTTCTATGGAGGCCATTGTCAACAAGAGTATTTTTTCACACTTGTTTTTGAAACCTTAAATGATGTGTTCATCAACCAGGTCGGCTTCTATTTATCTCACTTTGACCTACCATTCTCTTCCTATACGTGGCCTGGCTTCAAACACCAACCTCACTTTATGCACACACGCATTATCTGTGCCTCTACATCCTACCTTTAACCTTGCGCTAAACACACATAGAGAATACGTCTCTTCCATTAAAAACAGAGATTCAAAGAGAAAAGGCCAGCACATTGTTGTCTACTGCACACTTCAAAGTCTTAAAGCCTTTCACATGTCTTTAATGATGTACAGAAACAGTGGGGGACACTACTTTGAATGGTTAGATGCTAAAGGTCCGAAGATTAAAGATGAATTTAAATCACACCAGAAGCTATTTGCCTGCAGTTTGAAGCAGATCAGATATTACAGTTCCACTAAGAAATCTCTCTGTCTACTTCAGTGCCTGTGTGACACTACATGTACGTAGTACTACAAAGTACATTGTAGTACTCTCTGTTAAGCAAGTACTGTATCTGGATCTGCTGTTTTAAACACTTTCTTTTCGCTCCCTCAGTGTGGAGAAGCCACAGATTTGTAGAGTCCTCTGTATTCTGAGGCGCTTGAGTGTGGCCAGTAAAACACACTTGTGCGTGTGATGATGGTGTTGATTGCTGTTTCTTTAGTTCCCTCCACAGTTTTAAAATCAATTTATAGAAATTGTGATTAGTAAATATCCTTTTAATTGCCTCCACCAACAATTCAACAACTGCTTCTACTGTAGATTCACACTGTAGAAGCAGTTTGGGGCGAGATCTCTTGAAATGTGTATGAGCTTTGATTTCAGCTTTCTCTCTCATAATGTGGTCGCGATCGGTCAAGCTGGATGTCAGGCCTCACATGTAGGCTGACCTGCAGCTAGACCGCATGCGGCCGTTCCAGAGGTTTTTCAATAAAATCCACCTCCGGCTTTAGCCGCGCCACTCGAGGACTTTTACGCTGTATGTCGTGATGCCTTTCCAGTGCGATTCACGCTCCTGTTGCAGTATAAATTATCACAAAATGTAAGGTCTTTGTGAATGAGAAGCAGCTTTCCCATAATAATTGGCCTGTATTAACAGTTCCTCACACAGCCTGATACTTCTACTGCACTGTTCTGCTTTGCAGTGGGGACATTTACAATTGCTACATTAAAGCTTTTTGTTTTTCATCACAGCTGAAGCATTAAATATTTGTCTAGTTATCTAACTGACTCTCCCAGCAGGAACATAAACAGACTCTGTCAAATTAGGGTGGTTCAAATGATAAATTGTATTTTTAGTGGTGCTGCTTTCTTTATTATCAGAAAAAAAAAACTGGCAAGTCGTTCCTTTCAATGCACTAATTTAATGCAAAAGTCTTGTTTTGTTACCAATTTACACAAGCAAAGCCTCCAAAACTACAACATAAATATTTTAAATCAATCAGATGGGTTTAAATAAACACAGGGCTGTATGGTAATTGCACAAAGATAATAGCGCTAATTTGTGTATTCTCAGATGCTTTGTTGTCTCCCTGGCACAAATGATTTTCTCTGTGTGAGACTCTTATTAATGCACTGGCAAAAAAAAAAAAGAACAAAAATAGACATTGTTAAAGAGAATGTGTAAGTCCCCCAATTAGCACAGCTAGATTGGAACTGTTAGCATGATAATAAGAGAATAATAGAGCAGGGAAATGATAATGCGTGTGCAGCTCTGTGCACTTTCATGCCTGTGTAGACGCTGCGCTGCCAGTTGTTCGCCATGGGTTGAAGAGTTCTGTGTTCGCCTCCTTGTAGGATTATGTTGGGGCATTAACAGCCTAGTCAGACGGCCTTGGCTCTCGCCCAGGGAGGCTGAGTCCAGCATGTTCATCCTCCATTTAGGGGAGACTGTTAGCTGATGAAGATGTGCACATGCAAGACTGAAGATAAAAGAAAGCAGTGACCCGGCTCATTAGCCCCTGTGATTTAATATATTGACACTTGGATACAAATAATTCCATTTAGTGGACTCTGTCGGGGGAGGGAGAGATCAATTCAATTAGTTATGAAATGCGACTTCTTGTCAGGAAGCAGAAGAAATGCTGACGTTAAACAAAGTCATGTGCAATTTAAACAATAACGGCACCGCAGCCCCGTTAAAACTTTATGATGCACAAAAATGTGTGAGAGACACAACCTCAGCAATGGCAGTGATGGTTTACAAATGAAGCTAAGTGGGTTAGTGTGTGAGGCCATTTGTCTGTGTAAATTAATGGCTGCCTTAGGGCCATAGAGACGACATGTTGTTTGAACGTTCCTGGGTCTGTGGGTTTAGCTTCATAAAGGCCCGGCGCTAACACGTTCTCCTGGATCACACGCACCATTTATTTACTTAACGCAAGTGTGAAGCTGTATGGTAAAGCACATTGGGAGGCGAACTGAACTGTATAATTATAACTGAAAGATAAAAACACAAAAAACAAAACCAAACAAATTCATGTTTCAGGTGTTACGTCTGATGCTGATTTATTTATGTATTTTTAGATGCAGTCAAATGTCACTTTTACTTTTATCTACTGTGTCTTTGTCAATGAGCTACAGCGGAGAAGCAGACAAAGATCAATTATTGCTGCAAATGACACCGTAAAGCTGTGTCTTTGTACCTTTGTGTAATTGGCCTTTGTATTCCGACACCTCAGCAGTTTAAACAGGAATAATTAAGAGGCTCCATATTAGCGGTGCGAACGACGGTGACGTGTGAAATCACACCTGAGGCTGTACTTAAAATTAGTCACCTGAGGGGTTTGTAACGCAGCGCTGGGAAAGGTTCCGTTATGGCACCAAGTGCCAGACAAGAGAAATCAAACCCACAGAGAAAACATCAAGCGTATGAAAATGTGAAATTACCTTTAAAATGAACCGTGGTGCTAAATAATGCTGATAATTGAACATCTATTCTTTCCATATGCATGTGATGAATGGAGAACCTCTGTGTTGTGTCTGATTATCTGAGCATAGCACCTGTCTGGAGCAGCGCAACCCTTCAGTGGCATACACACAACGGCAGATATCGGTTGAGAGGGAACACATCCCTCAGTGTGATCTTGATTTAGTTCCTGCTCCCTCCCTGCGTGGACTGTGTTTTCTCTGCTAATGTTGTGCAAACAGTTTTGTCTTCGCGTTCGCTTTCCGCGGCCGTCATCCTCAGCAGCGGGCGCGCTCGCAGGAAGAATGAGCTGCATTAACAGGCTCTACTGTGCACAGGCAGCCGGCAGGGAGAAATGGGTGCGTGTTTTCTTTGGGCTAGGGTGGCAAAGCAAAGCATTCAGCCCATGGCCAAAGCATAAAAGGGGCTTTTTGTTTTTGGGGTGGAGGAGATTCGAAGCATTCCTGAACAGCACACAAAGAACGGTCAATTTTGTGCCGTGCACAGAAACAGGACTGTTGAGCTTACTCCATTACCCAAACAGCATTTTGATTTCAAACATTTCCTTGATGATTATTAAAACAATGCAAAAGGTTTTCTATGTTTCGTTTTAGGTTATTATCAGGCGATATGTCAAAGTATAAACACACGAGTTGAGCTCTGTTGTTCTCTACTGGCCCAGCAGCATCATATTTCTGTCCGTCAGATTTCAGATGATTTAACATGTGGTAGTGAAACAGGAACAGTGTCGCACAATTGTTAAGCTTGTATATCTTTTTTTTTTTTTTTTACTTTTAAATGGTGTACAGAGCATTTGTGCTTTCTTACACATACTGATGTACGTTTCCCCTCCCTTCACGCTGGTCGCATCACGTGGATGTAACAGAATATCTGAGTAGCCCGTGTCCAATGTTCTTTAGAACCACACTCGCCTCTATCCAGTGAGGGGCGCAGGCATTTCATTTATTCCTATTTCCATATATATATATATGTGTGTGTACATGGAAAGCACAGGATAATGATGCTGGCCTCAAATCCACTTGTGGGTTTGTTTATGTCTGGTCTCCCCCTTCCTGTCATTACACATGCTGTTTGAGGGATTCCCTGTGGATTTGTCCAGTTTACTGTGAACTTGAATTTTATGGTCAGAAATTGAAAAAAAAAAAAAAAATCACAAATAACCCTCCTCAAAAATGTGCTAATATTCTTTGGAAATATAATCATATTCATTTAAAAAAAGAATCAATATTTTAAAGGAGTAAAGCAGGAGAGTGTTGCTGTGGGTACACACTCTGTGTGTGTGAATGCATTTTCCTCCGATTAATAGTTGCTTGTTTACGCTTAACGTATTAAACACTTATAGCATGAAAACATAAACACAAACCAATTATTAATCTTTAAACAAGGACACGCCTTGAGACATGACCCTAATATTTATTTTCTGTAGAAATCTGAATTTCAGACTTTTTAATTTTAGTATCTTAAACCTACACAGATCAACAGATGGGGATTTTTGGGTAATTTTATTCGTATCACTGCATGAAAGCATCTTCTTGCACATCTGACATATTTAGAAATTTGTTTATGTTTCTTGTTAGTATTTTCTTATTTTGCCCAATGTATCGTACTTAAGCTTGTGTTTTTATTACTCATACCATAAGATTTAATACAGAAATTGAAGGAGTGGGCGGAAGCTCTTTACATGCCATGTTAACCCTTGAAAGCCAGACCCATTACGAAATTGCCTGAAAATCCTACTGTTCAAATATGAACCAAAAGCCCTCGAATGGCTGAGCAGCCTTCAGTTTCATTGCGTATTCACAGAAAGTCAGACGGGAGCGATGTGATGGAGGACGGTCGGAGTGGGAGGCCTTGGGGTGGGTCAGAGGGTTGGACTAACCTGGTTTCAGGCTGCCATCTTAATATAGACATATTAGAATGGCTGTTTTCCAAGAAGGCTTGTTTTACTGTGTAAGGAATTAGTGGAACAAGAAGTCATCTATTGGATATTCCCGCTGGAGTGCCTGACCTCACTCAAGTGTCTGGATTTGCTGCAGTTTAACACACACGCACGCGACTGTGAGAGTCGCCCTTAAACCTGAGCAAACAGCGCCTGTTGTCAGTCAGTGTTGTATCGCCACAATTCAATTTTTTTTTTTTTATCAGTCACTACTTGCACGCTAGACTTTTTCTCTGACTTTTGAGGCAAAGGCTGCTGTAAAAAGCTTTCAGATGCAGGAAGGAAGTGAGGAGAAAAGGTCAGAGACTAGGACCAGGACAAGGGCCCTTTGTTGCTGACCTGAACCTCTCCAGTGTATGTGCCCTCCCCATTCCTGTGCATTCACTGGCAGAGCAGACAAGCAGGAATAATGTGCCTCAGTCTAGTGGGTGGTAATATGAAGACCTTCATTCAAAGGCAGAAGTCTGGAGCATCAAAGTCTGGTTCAAATCTATTGATCTATTTGTCTGATTACCATCAGTTACAGACGAATCCAAACACCATCACACCACTGTCCGATCAATGCGTGTGTCTGCTGTGTGATGTAACTATGTGGCCAATCAGCTGATAAGTGACCTGTAGTATAGGAGTAATGCGTGCTTAAAGAAGCGGTGATTGTTTCATTGGGGAAAATCCAGCAGCAACACTGAGGATTCAGCAGTCCAGAAGTGCTTCCACCGAGTGATTTTCCTCATGGTTAGGCTCCAGTACAGTGTACACCCAGTGGGCTGTGTACACAGTGGCTGCTGTTAAACATATCCTGCTGTCTAGTGTCAGTTTTACTGTGCGTGCTGCTGTTGGGATGAAGCCAGACGTTCCTGTTTCCTTGAGATCACTTTCCCTTTAAATGGATCACAAAAGGTGATTTCTACTCGCAGGCGTTGGGTGTGCAGCTCAGTGGGGAGCGAAGTGTGAACTATCAGTCCTTACGGCAGCAGCTGGAGTCTATCCTCCCTGGGTGAAATTACAGAACCCCTCCTATAGAAAATGTGCAAAAGAAGGTTAGCGAGAGCTGCGGATCTGACAGCTATTAAAGTGTGGAAGTAATTTTATTCCAAATAAGATGCCAGTGTAACCTAAGCCTCCCTCTAAATCATTACTGGTGATTGTGATATTTTCCTAATGGGAAAGGTGCCTATGAAAATCCAAATGACTGTACAGATTTGAGAGAATCTTCACCAGGATTTCCTCTGAAATGTCTGCTTAGCTGCAGTCATATTGTTGCCATTATTCCATAAAACAGTTGGAGTGGTTTTACTTTTTACAAGTCTCCTCAAGGCAAATGAATGCAGATTATATCCAAGATAAGCATCTGTGCGCGAGGTGTGTTAAAAGGTGTCAAGTAGCAATTAATCAGGATATTAGACCCAGGATCTCACGGGTCCTTTCACGCTAATAACCACGAGACACAGTGAGAATAAAGTAGATGTCTGTCTTTTTTGCCCGTTTCGCCTTTCAATCACCTCGACGCTGACTGACTGTAGCAGTAAAAATAAAACTCTCCCAGATTCCTTCACACAGAGCATTGTGGTCTGTGCTGAGCAGACAAGAGTGTGGATCTGCGCACGGAAAGCAGCAGGGAGTCTCCAGGCCTCCTGGGCGCTTTGTGGAGGCTACAGCAGACAGTGAGGAACATGCGTGTTGACAGGGGCCCAAGTGAGCGCTGTAATGCGCTGTACATCTCCATTTGCACTCAGTGCTTCGGAGCCGCTCGCTTGTGTGTTGGAGGTGGATGTTCACACGCTGAGAAAAACACCACCACCCCCTTTTCTTTTTCGTGCAAATAGTTGAGGAGGAAAATGTTATTAATGTTTGTCAATCACATGGGTTGATCTAAAATATTGCAGGTTCCGTCTGTATCTTATTACTAAAAGAGAGAAAGAGAAATGGAGGGAGACATGGAGTCATCTGACTTGACCCCAGCTGCTGAGGTCACAACTGGAAACTGTCAGTAGAGATAGTTTAACTGATAGTTTAACTGTTTTTAGCTCAAATTTACTAAAACTATTTCCTTTGATTCAAAGCAAACATTGCTTAAATTTGCCTGCAACGATAAAGTTTCCAGATCATAAAATGACGGTAGCGCAAAATCCGCTTTCTTTTTACTTACAGAAACAAAAATGACACTTTTTGTATAACGTTACCTACTATGCATGAGATTTTTCTCACACACTAGGACTCCACGTTGGCCCTATTTATCAAACACTTGAGAGGGAAACAGATTGTGTGCTGGCCTGCTACAGACTTCATCAGGTCATCTGAATTGATGATACATGTTGCAAGGCAGTTGAGTTCCCCAAGAAACCTCTGTTGGAGCGTAGGCTGGCAGAGACGGGGGCCTCAGCCAAGTCTGCCTGACTGATCACTACAGATGCTCCTCTTCAAGTATTCCGAGTCAGATCCTTAGTGCTGGGTCTTGAGGGACAAACAATAGCACCTGTTCCTCATAAGATAGCCCATTCATGTATCTTTAATGAAGGCTCGGGGCAGATGGTGTGAAATGACATTATCCACTACTTAGCAGTGCTAAGACAAAGGAAGAGCAGCGCCAGCACAACAATGCCGCTGTTTTTACGAGAAGGGAGGACGCAGGCCGAGTGCCCCTCTCACATCTGCTCCACTTCATTCTCCAGCTCAAGATCATCTTGGCAGTGGAAACATCCTGGGCACTCAGCCCACGCATACATGAACTTGAGGGTAACGTAAAGAGGGGGAGGTTGGGTTTCGAGTAACATAAGGAGAATAGAAGTTGCTTCAGTCACAGTTTTTTGTTGTTTTTTTTTTTTTAAATCTGCATCTATATTTTTTCATTCTTCTTTAAAGTGAAACAATCTGCCCAGCCAGCTGGTGACTGACAACACAGCTAACATCCACTAGTTGATGCCACCTTGAAGCTCCTCAACGTCTGATTTGCCTTCCTCTGACATTAGTTGCCGTAAATTAAACTTTAATGTGTGGAGCTCATTACTGCAAATCACAGCCATTCAAACTCAATGCACATATACACTCTGTCTCGCCTCAGTGATTCTTGTATATTCTGCACCATATTTTAAAATAATAATAGTAATAAAAAGCTGATATCCCAGATGAAATGATATCATTTAAATTTACTGCTGAGGAAAAATACATTCAAGGATGTCAAGGTTTTTGCTGATGTCTCAAAGTACATATATATATGTGGTGCAATTCAGATATTTGAATTAATGTAGTCCTTTATCATTTTCAAAAGATTAAAGCCCATGCAACCATGTGAATGAAACTAGTTAAATGCCTTTCTTCATTGTTCATCTTGTTCATCTCAAACTATTGTTTCCTTGTGAAGTAGCTGTTCTCTGGTTTGCAGGCTGATTTGTTTTGCTGGTGTGATTCAAATAAGAATAATCATCACTGTGTTTATGAGCGTCCTTAGCATTAGACCCGCACTGTCTTTAAGAGCGTTTTGAGCGCTGGAATGTCAGAGCAAGATGACAAAGACGCGTGAATAGTTTGTTTGTTTGGAAAAAGCCAAGAAGGGTGAAACATATTTGACTTGAGCGTTTCAGGAACATTTCAACTTTTCATTTACTGCTAATGTATGTCCGTTCATGAAAATGAGCTGCCACGCACATTTGTAACACGCTAGGAGGCCTGTGGACTTAAGGGAGCGTTTTTCTGCTCTGTGACTACCACACATTCAGCAACAGACTCCATCTGGTTTTACAGTCCAGATACACAGACAGAGAAAAGCTATGTTCTCCAGTGATCCCCCACCTCAGCCCCCGCCCGACACTGGCCCTACCTCATGTTGTGACATTAATTATTGTGTTTTTCCATATGTTCCATACATGCAAGGCCAGAATCCATCTTTCATCCGTTGAGCTTGGAAACTTGGAACGCAAATCCCTATAAAGCAATGTTTTATTTAAGGTCATTTGTCGCAGTCCCCCTGGCCATTTATTTTTCTTCAGCAACAGCACATTTTATAGAATTACATACTTTTCTATTCTTCTGCAATGCACTTTCTGCACTTGCGCCTCTGTAAAAGCTCAGTAGACATAAAATGGTTCTATTTAGTTTTCAGTCTAGCTCTGCACCTCTGGACAGATCAATAAAGTAGTTTTAAGTAGGTTTAGTGTGCTAGCTGTGACAGAAAACTGGATGCGACCACTCTGGTAAAGGGTCTACAGGGGGAGCAGCAAAGCCCGAAAAAGTGGAGATCATAGCAGACCTCAGCCAGAAAATGGGGAAAAAGTCATTGCTCAGAGCAGGTTGATTTCATGCCCCAATGCAGCGGCAGTAATTGCACCCAGACCCGTTTTACAGCGAGTTGATTTTAAGGAGGGATGAATTGAGAAACATTCTGTAAAGTGTTTATTTTGGGGGATGACCTTTATTAACCCATTTTCCAGACAGGTTCCCCTGAGGTCGCCCGGCTCCGTGCTGGATTAACCCTCGCAGGCCCAAAGCAGTGCGGCTGCGAGCCGTCACAGGGTTTCAGGAAGCTGGGGCTGACAGTAAGATTAGCTCTTGTAGCTTGTGTGCAAAACCCCTGAATGCTGCTTCTGAGACAAAAGCTACCCAGCCACACTCGGCGTACGCAGGCAGGGGGTTGGTTGATTGTTCCACCGGGCAAGTGAGCAACAGGCTGGATGGTGAAGGTTAATACGAGAGCGAGTCAGCTCGGCCAGGTAGATGCTGTCAACGCGTGTTAGGAGGTGCTGTGATCTGGCCTCCTCTTGATTGGGCTCTGTGTGTCTGTGTACTGTGCCTGGGCTTAGGCCTCTCTCTGATCTCTGCTCCTTATCTGTTCAGCAGGTCCAGGGTCACATGCCTCCGCTCATGATCCCCATTTTTCCACACGACCAACGCACTCTGGCAGCAGCAGCCGCAGCCCAGCAAGGCTTTCTCTTCCCTCCAGGAATGTCGTATAAGCCAGGTACGCTCGCAAGTTATGTGTCCATTTTGTCCCGTATTTATGGTTTAGAGTCGTAAAGTTGTTACAGTGGTTGCACAGCAAACGTATAGCAACAAAAACATGCTTCTTTCCACTGGGGGCCACTGACATGCTCTGCTCTGTCTGAACTTGGACTTGAGACCAGAGCCCAGGAATGTTCTACACCATGTGGAACAATAGATATGGGCAGAGAGGCAGAGGAATGTAAACATGTCTTCAACGTGAAAGTATCTTTCAGGAGTGTGGAGGCTATAATCGTTTTTCAAGCACCCACTCTTAAAGATTCAATAACACACGAGGTGAGCAACTTTCAAAAAGTCACCTTATTGTTAGCAATTTCCTTATTACACTTTTACACAATTATGCATTTCAACTGTGAAATGAAGTAATTAGAGGGTAATTATAAGGTGGATAGTTTTGGAAGATGTGCAGGAACAGGTCCTTCCTGCACATATAGCTGTTTTCACTGCTTGTAACAGCATGTCGCTTTATCTTTCTTTGTCTTTCAAACTGTGCAAAGGACAAGCTCCACAGCCTTCAAAATAAAAGAAGGATTGCGACATGCTGCTCAAGCATTAACCTCATACTCGCTCATATTCTTGGAAAAATTAAAGATGTGCCAGCACAAACTACTGTACTCACATTAAATATATATATATTTAAAAAAAAAAAGATGCACATGCTAAATTGCTCCCAGCTTTTCACCTCACACGCTCTACTTGGTTCCAGGGCCAAGCAATTTTTAGACGTCGATAAATTATTAAATCAAATTAAACAAAATTTTACATTTTTTAAAAGATTTCCTATTTTCTCTTGTGCATACACACACACACACACACACACACACAGAGAATAAGACACAGCAAATACTACACAGTGTTATGTTGATTAACTGTCCAAGCTAGAAAAAGTGCTTGTCTGTTGTGAAACAGTGAGAACAAGGAAGAGGTCTGAAAACAGAAAACACTGGGAAGTCAGCAGGTTCACGGCAGAGCATTAAAAGGTGTGGTAGTGCAGTTAATGAATTAACTATAAAACCACAAGATGAAAAAGAAAGTCAGCTATTTTGGAACTATGGAGCCATGACAGCTTAAACAAAACGCCTGAGGGGGAGTCTTTTACCAGTGTGCTTTCTGCAATAGGTTTGACACGGAAAATGTTTTAGTTCAAATAACAGGAGCTATTATGGAATCATGGTCAGGGGTCGCCATGTGCATGGTTGCTGCATAATGCATGAGTTCATAAAGAAAAAGCAAAGGGGGGCTGAAAATGATTCCAGTAGTCAGGAGAGTTATTTTCAAAACCTCCATTATTTCTCCCTGTCCAACACAATATACGCCATATACCCAGAGAGTACAATGTTATCACCACCACCTGCAGCGTATACAGGAGGCTGCTGTGTCCTTTCCTCCATGAAGTGAGTGGCCAAGCATTCATTTCTAAGACTAAGGCACACTAATCTGATGTTATCATTATGAGACAGCTCCCAGGGACCACTGCTTATGATCCCCAGCCCCGCGGTGCTCACGCGGTAACAGAGTCATTCTGGCACCGTAGTGGTAAGTCATCACCCCATTCACTGGCTGTGCTCAATGGCCTGGTGTTGCACGGTAGACGAGCACAGTCATAGAAACACCAAGTCATCTTTAAAACAAATAGGTACAAGTCGGACTTCCCAGTCTGTTCGCACTGTTTACACAGACATGGCGGCATTCAGGCTGATGTGTTTCTAATGGAGAATGCTGAATGAGTCTTATGGTTCCTGTGCCAGTCCTCCTCACACACCCTGCTGAAAGTTGACTTCTCTCCTCCGTGTTTTATTTTAAAATGAAATACATCTATTGAAACGCATACATTTAACACTGCATGAACTTGTGAATTGAATTTAGTAATTGAACTCGATCAAATTAAATATTAAAGAATATCATCTTAACACTTTAGCCTTTTATTCTAGGAGTAGCTTAACTCGGAGCAAAGATCATGTTTGAGGGTTACAGTCATTCATCGTCAAACTTCTTTAAGCAATGTCTCAGCTATCTATCTGTCAACTCGTATGTATTTATGGTATCACATGAGCATGAAAATATAGCCTGTTGTGACCATGGTATCACCTGCACTACCCACACACCCCAGGGTCCAGGCTCTGGGCATGAGACCAGATAAAAAAAAAAAGGAAAGAAATGTTTTAAATCTAGTTCCCTTCCACCCCCGTGACGCAGACCTGGCACAGCACCCACTCGACTGGAGTCTAACACAGAGAATGACGGACCTAAGGCCCAGACCTTGGAGCCTGGGACCTCGACTGCAGAGGTGGCATGCTCACTTGGCACCTGACCTCCCTCAGGTTTCACATGACATCTAAAGACATCCAGCCGTTTATTATTTCCCCGATCCGACGTCACAGACGGCAGAGAGAGACAGAGAGAAAGTGATACCAAAAAAGAGAAGGTGTAGAAATAACCACAGCGCACCCCCACACGTCCAACCCAGCACTATTTGAAACCACTTCTGTGTGTGATTTTATTTGCTACTAAATGGGGATTGAATTTCCATGGCCTGTATCACATTGTGCTGCGCTGTACAAGATTGCAAAGTGAGGCGAGCAGGCCGGAGCAAAGCGAAAGAGAAGGTATATACATTTACCTTGTCTGTGGCTTAATGGCTCCATATGTTTGTGAGGAGAAGTGACAGGCAGAAGTGGGGTCTGAGCGAGGGCCAACTACCTCCTCCCCGTTCCCACTGAGCACCCCACCTCCAGACACATGCTTCAAACCAAGCTCCCCTGAATGAACACTGGGCCTGTTCTGTCTGTCTCCACACACTAGCTTGTGTGTGTAAAAGCTTGTGCACCTATTGATGTTATTCGTACTGCAGTCGTTTTCATATCCCTGAAAAAGCTGCTGATGGAAGTAGTGAATAGTAAAGTGAACAGTGTTTCTATTTGGAGACCAATTCCTCCTTGCCCGATCACAGCGATATGCCAGATAAGAATGCGTGTGTGTGTTTTTACTCTTGTTATTGAGACTGCACACTTGTTCTAACCAGTTCGGATACAAGTGTTTTCACTGCCAAAGCTATTACTCAGAAACAAACAATATAGTGTTGAACAATAGCCAGACAAGTTTCCAGCTGTATGAACAGCTTGAGAGAACATGCTAATCCTGTTACATAATTGTTAATTGAGTACCAGGGAAGATATTTTATTCTGAGCACAAAAACACACACACGCAAACCTTCAAAAACGCCTAACGCGTTAAACACTGTTAAACTATGTTCTGCTTAGCGTTGCTGTGCTGTTTTCCAGGAGTGCAGGTGGAGAAAGGAGGGAATGGTGTGGAGCGTTCCTTAGTAATCCTGCTCCAGTCAAACCAGCTTAGCCTTTTGTTAATGCAGATGTTTGGGCTTGAAGCCGAGGGCTCTTTGCAATGTGCCACATTGCCGTAGCAAAGTAGTGGAGGGCCCAGGATCCGTGTTGGCACTTGCCTGGTCGCTGTGGGCCGGCTCATTGTCTGAACCTGTGTGCATTGTTTTCTCCCCCCCCACCCCCCGACAGGTGATAACTACCCGGTGCAGTTCATTCCATCCACAATGGCAGCTGCAGCAGCGTCAGGACTCAGCCCCCTCCAGCTTCAGGTATGTACAGAACTATGACAAAGAATGCTAGGGACGCCTGCCAAGCCCAGGGCAGGCTAAGCAGCTGTACGCTCAGAACTGTGCACTAAATAATCCTGGAGGCCCCCAACTCACACACGCTTATCACCTTACACATGTAATTTATCCTCTTTTATAGAGGATTTATGCCCACTCCTCTGCCAGACAGAGGAGTTAGGAAGATAATAGTCATTAGAGGGAATGAGAATCACTTTGGTGCCTTAATCGCCTGCCACCTGACAATTGACTGTGTAAGCAAAGGATGACATTCCTATGACATTATTGCCTTCATCTAGTAGAACCATTGTAGTATGTTACCGCTGTGAGGAAAGAATGTGGTTGAAAATCAGTGTCATTTTAATATTATTGTGGTAAAAGCAACCTCACGGTATGTAATTCAAAGTGAGGCCGTGTAGGGGTTTTGAACTATAGAAAATGTTGGGATAGGCTCCAAGCCCTACAGGCTCCTCCAGGATTTTTCTCACAGCATTTTAAACAGCTCAACTCGGTTCAGAGCTTAACCCGAGGCCATAATGCTTAATAAAGATAATTATCTGCATTCTCGCCTTCAAGTTGTTACCATTATATACTACTGTTACCAGCGCTCTCTGAGCTCGTGCTTGATCTTTTTTGTCCACGAATGACATTTGTGTCATATTTACCTTTCTAATTATTTTATTTTTTTTTAACAATGGCAGGCTCAAACAGCAACCACATTTCTTCAGTCACACTGCTGCTCGTTGCCATCTCATCAACTGTTTATTTTGCACTTCTGAGTATTTTCTTTCTACAAATTTATTCTAAGTGGCCACCGCTGCTTTGTCAACAACAGCCTAAACGTATTGAAAGTTCCAACATGTGATACTCAACAGCACAAAGACGCATGACAAGATAAAACACGTGTGGAACACTGTGCACACTGATATATGTGGCATTTGTCCTTCGGAGGCTACCACTGTCAGCGCTAACGAGCCTTGGCAAGTTCTAACAATGCGTGCAGCTGGCTCTGGAGAGCTGTGCGTCATTATGCAGACATGAGAAGAGCTATCACAAGCATGTAAGGTGTTAAATGAGTCTGCTCATGTTTGAAGATGTGCGTCTGTGAGTAAAGCACGGAGGCTGTTTAGGTGAAGATGTTTCTGGAGTCACAACGCGCTGCTTACACCGTCCATTGGAAAGGATTGGTGGTTCAAACAGACGGGCTGAGGCTATTTATAGTGGTGTGTGAGGTCAGATGAGACGAGTCGTATATCTGAAGGCTGGGGTGAGCAGGGGAGACAGGTCTAGAGTCATTAATTCTGATTATGTATCTAACCCTGGGAATGGGCAAAAACAGTGCCTCCAAGACCATGACTTGGCTGACCTTTACAGAACACAGTCAACAAAAAGAGGTGCGTTTTCCATTAATTGAAGTCTGTCAGCCTGTCACATATTCCGCCTGCTGGCTGCTATTTACCCTGCGTAGAGACTCCCCTTAAAACAGCAAGGCAAGTCAAACATGCCCTTTTCTGCATAGCTGGGATCAACAAACCATGTGACTGCCACCACTTCCCCTACAAAGCACTGGAAGCCAGCTATGATTAAAAACATTGTATCAACCCAGGAACTGAATTAAGTTGGAGTTGTCTCCTCATTTCTCGAGCAAAGATGGTTCCGACGCTTGGTTACATCTTCCAAATCGAGCTGTTGCGAAGTATGCGAGTTAGAAAGTGGGCTTGAGGATAAAATAACATTATTATTGTCATTAGTTAATATGACATGAAACTAAACAGGGGGGTTCTGTGGCCGTTAGTGGAGGAGAGTACTGTGTGCTGCTGCAGCAAAAAAGCAACAGCTACTTCAAAATCAATATTACGTTGGCTGTTGATGCAACACTAATTTAAACACCGCCGATAAAATAATTTGCAAGAAAAATTCAAAATAACACGATTTAAGGCTCCCCACAAGTTTTAGCCATCACTTAGTATCATGTCAATATATTTTCATGAATATATTTTTTATGCATCGTCAAACACAATACCCCACTAACCCTTCAAACTGGCCTAAACTTCTCTAGTTTTCAAGCCCATTCTTCATCAACGCAAACGCACATGCACACACATATGCATGCATATGGCTGATGCCCCCCAATTAAAATATCAGTTCCTGTCAGCTGCATGGCAAGGTGTAATTTTCACCAATTTACTTAGTTTAGATTGTGCAATATGTGAACCCTAAAAAATTATCTTATTGGAAGAATTAATTCCCACAATGCTGTCGAGGTAATGTGATCAGCCATCCAGTCAGAGAGGTCAGCCGCTCTGTCACTCTTAATGTCGGCCGCGCAGCCCCTTCACAATCTCCTCTGTCATAACAGTCTGGGATCCTCCCCTCGTTCGCTGCCCTTTCTCTCCAAGAGAAGAAATCGCTACAAGGTAACAAAAGCTTAGGGCTGATGGATGTAAATGAATCTTCCAGGATGCGTTTGAGTGTGGGAGACTGTAATTTGCTTGTCAATACAGGGTGGTAGCATCACTCTGTTGGCTGGCAGTCTGCAAGTGGCTGTCACCAGGCATTGCTGTACCACAGGGCAATTTCACTCAATGTTTTCCTGACAGATTGGCTCTCGTCCCCAAGTCACAGGAGAGGAGGCGGATAAACCATCCCAGCGCGACATGCCCCTCTTCATTAGCACCCACACAGTGCCGGGATGAGCCCAGGACCAGCAGGAAACAATGGCTCCATCCCTGCCTGTCCTGCCCTGATTACAACTGACACCTCTCACCTAACACAGGAAATTGTGCTTAGATTGTACCCCAATCTGTTCGGGCACCTACTATATTCAATTGAGTGAATAGACAAGGAGATGAGAATTTCTCTAATTCCACAAAAGAATTTTCTATTTGGGACAGCACTTAATCTGCTGGCTGTACATTACAGGTTCAGCATCAATTGCCAAGTGAAAAGAGACTATAAAGTCAATATACATCCCTCTGCACAGGAGAAACAGTAAACATGAGTCCTGTTTTTATTATAGCAAGCAGACGCTGTGGTTTAGGCCATTTTAAAAAATGTCTTATTGGATAAAACTGAACATCTGGGTTCTCTGAAGTGGACTGGATAAATCCTCTCCTTTTACCCAGTCACTGCAACATTTTCTCATTGCATTTTAATGTGTTGCCTTTCCAATCTCTGTGTCTCAGGTCATCTGTTTCTCCCGCATTACTCCCATCCCATCTTTTTCTTACTCTGTCACTGTGTTGTCCAGACCAATCGCACCCTTACGCTTTACGGTACTGATCGTCAAGCTACTCGAGGTAAAACCGCAATCTGCATCAGTGCGATACCTTTCTAGACCCACGATAAACCCGGTCTCAGCATCAGCTTACAGACCTTCTGTAGAGATGAAAAGAAGCCTGCATGCTCGGTGGCGGCCCACAACAGATCGCACACAGACACATCTAAACAGGCACTCAGACGGCTGGAGTGTTACAGCCGGGGACAAGTGTAACAGAAGAAAGTGGGGAAGTAGCAAACAACATTTTATCTTTTGTTTGGATGCAGTACAGATGTGAGGAAACAGCTTCCATCATTAACAAGTGAAGCACTTTGACTTTGAAAGAGAGAGCGAGAGAGGAGGAGGGGAGAAAAGAGAACAGACATACTGTAGAGAGCAGCTGTTTCTGTGTTTATGAGCAGAAGCGCTTGGTCTTTGAAGGTAACCCAGAGCAGTGCAGCAATGCTAGCTGTGTGTGGAAGACTGGCTAATAGGGCGGCTAGGTGAGCAGCTGGAAAGAGGCAGTGGTGAACAGAGGGACAGATGGACAGATAGAGTGGATAATGCAGCGAGCAGCGCTGAATGGGAGGGCTGGCTCTGGGGCCCCTGGGCCTGCAGGAGCTCACACACACATATACTTACAGTGGTTGTGTATGTGCCTGTAAGAGAAACTGTTAGAGGGAAATATATAGTGTACTGTATGTGCAAGATGGAGATGGACACGAAGAGAAGGGAGGGGTGAGAGCAGAGCAGGTTGGGTGCCAGCAGATGAGACAGATGTTGGGCCATACTGGAAAGCATCGGCACAGTGCACCAGAACGCCTTCCTCTACTCCTGACATCTGGGCTTAGCCTGGGTCAGCCTGCCTGGTCGCCCTGGGCAATGAGCCTGTACAAGCCTTGTGGCAAACAGGGCTGGCGCTGTGCTGCCTTTTAAATGGCGTGGTGCACTGATGCACAGTTAATGTCCTCATATCCAACCCAGTGCTCAGCACCCGGGCCAGGGAAGGTGAATGAGACACTGACAGAGAGATGCAGCCGTACACAAAGACAGTGTGGCCATCATCAGATATCGTTGTTATTTTTGCACTATAACTGCTGGCAAGTTTACAGCAAATCTTGCCAGTGTTTTACAAAGATATATTGTATTTCCCAGTATTTTCAGAAATAAAACAAAAGAAATATAGAAGAACAGTTTTTGTTGTTGTTTTACTAACCGTCTTAATACTTCGGACATGGCTAACATCATCGGCAGAGTGTGTAATCTCAGTTTAGTGTCGCAGGCAGAAAAGTGAACCTCCCTGTTTAACCTCTGCTGCCTCCAGAGGGCTTGTTTTTAATTACCAGAGGCTAACAGCCTGACCTTGGGCGTGTTGCACTCACTTTGAATCCATGCTTGCTGAGATCTGCTCCACTCTACTGGGAAACGGGGAGAGATGGTGTCAGAAAAAAAGACTTTAGGTTTTGTGTTGGCGTTTCTCCCCGTTTCTGTGTTCTTTCCATATAAAAAAAATACTCTTGTTCATATGAAAAACGCCTTCGAGGTTAGGGAACGCAAAGAACACAACACGTGTCGCCAGATTTACTTTAACAAGAGTCAAAACTACTATTGTTGGGGGAGAAGAGAAGGGGACGCCACTCCAACTTTCAACTATGGCTGCAATACCCCAAAGATGGAGCACTGACTTTCAGCTTGACCCTCATTACCATGAGCTCTTTTGCTGCCCCCACCTGGCAAGTGGATGAAGAAAAGGTTATTAGATGCGAGAGGGTCAACTGGGGGAAGCTGGCAGATGTCTGCTGCTAAGGGAGACCTGCCTTGGCAGGACGCATCATCGCTGAGCCTTTCAATCACAATTCCTGTCCCAGAGACGACTTCTGTAATGTGTTGGTTTCAAACAAATCTGCTGTCTGATGTTTTCACCCGTCCATTATGCAGAGCAAAAGGAAAGCCAGTAGAATGCACACAGTTCGACCTGATTGTGTTTACTGTTCTTTGGCCCCTGGCCGCAGACCGGTCTTTGTTACAGGGGTGACCACTGCTTCTCACCCCATGGCACTGACCTGCTAATCACTGCTGTAAAGGGGCATCCTGACTGCCTCTCATTTGAAGCAAAGCCTAATTATGCTCTTTTCCGGGACAATAAAGTTCTTCTCACTCGAGGTCAGTGGCATGCCAATAGACGGGCCTGTTAGCCAACATCTGTCCACCAGACTCCGTTTCTGCTCCTCTACTGGGACTTGCATGTAGCCTAGAGTGACAGACAGTGAATGAAGTATCCCCCCTTCTCTTAACACACACACATACACAGAGTACCTTTACCGCTGACATTAACTAAGTCGAGCTCAGATGAGAAGAAAATAGAGTTGGGTTCGCCTGTGTCCATTCCCGTCGGAGACAAAAGGCTGTTTGTGAGGGAGGTGGGGGCAGTGCTATCATTGTGGGAACATAATCAGTCTGTCATTTCCGCTGCCCATGTGCTGTTGTTATCCCCAGGTCCCCTGGAAGAATGGAGCTTTTGTATTGCCGCTTATGTGGCAGCGATAAGGTTTCTTACAGGAGCACATGTGTGTTTATATCTGGAGATATGTGCATGGACATAAAGTGCTTTGTTTGCATCCACTGTATGCGACAGATGAAGGTGATGCCGGCAGGGTCAGGGCGCTTTCCCTATACACACCACGCTAGTGTGGGGCCACTCAAACCAGGAAATAAGAAAGGGTTTGCTGATTGGCCAGAGGAGGAGGAATTAGATGCTCCCTGACAGCATAACAGACCATAAGGTTTAGCTGGTCTGAGGACAGCGGCCCAGTGGGGGAGTCGAGGGCTGCTATCTGTCTGTTGAAGTGAGCCTCCGTGGCGTAACACGCTCTCAGATAGGAGCTCTGTTTGACAGATCCCCGCCATTTGCAGCAGGAGACAAAAGCCAATTTCATCACTTACCTGGTGTCCAATCAATACAGCTCCAGGGCTAAAAGAAGTCCTGGCCGAGTGGGAGTGCTGGGCTCTGTCGGCACAGAAAAATGAGTATAAACCAGACTTGTGTTACTTGTTGCTAATTTTATTATAAATGGGCATGTAAAGTAATGTCAATGCACGCTTCAGTCAAGCATAAAGGATAAATTACTGTTTAAAATCTGGACAAGGAGACGTCGTAGCCCACCAAACTGCTGTAAATACTTCCAAGGCCTCATATGAAAGTCTGCAACTACAGTTTCTAGTTCGTGCCACATACTGTATTCAGCCCAGCGGCGGACGTGTGATTGTGCAGCCCGTTCAACCCTGTTAGAGCCATAACAGTTACTGAGTACTTCAGCAGTCATGTGAACCACCCTCTTGTGTGGTAACGTCACCAACAATTGGTCAACGTCCTGATTAAACGCCAAGGAAAATAACGATGATTACATCAATGTTCTTTGTGTAGGTTTCTAAGCTTTAATAATGCATGTGTTTAACATTCTGTGATGGCGATCCAACTGAGCTTGGGTTTCTAACATTACGGAGTGGAACCGTCTCACACGGCGGCGTGGAGACAAATGACAGGCCAGAAGCTTTAATACGCAGCCGTGTAGATCTAGAAAAATGAGAAATCTTTGCTAGCACACTTGCATCCAGTCGGCAAACTTTTCTCTGTGATGAGTGGAAAATAGGGGCTCCAAGTATTTTGAATGAAAGCCATCTCTGTGTGGTTTTTAAGACTGCTGTCTCTCTCTGGGTTCGGTCTTTGAAATACAGTTAAGACCTTTGATGGAGGTTCTCTGCCAGCTTCGTGGAAAGAGAGGAAAGACGTAAAAGGGAGACAGAGGGGGAGATGAAGGCAGGCGCAGTAGCAGAGGGTTCTAGGGAGAGGAAAAGACAGAATATAAAACTTTGAATGTTTGCTGGATTTGGATGTTAACGCCTTGCGGGTTTCTTCACCTCCCTACAGCAACTGTATGCTGCCCAGCTTGCCAGCATGCAGGTCTCTCCTGGAGCCAAGATGCCCCCACTCCCCCAGCCCCTCAACGCTAGTGGGCCCATTTCTCCCTCCTCTCTGAAGAATGACAAGAGTTCCTCCAGCCCCATCGCTCAAGTCAAGGTACAGCCCTCAACTCCTGTAACCTGCCCACCCACCAGCACAGGCCTTGAGTGGTACTTGACCTGGCCAAGCCTAGTCGGTGTCGTCTTAATAAAAGCACCTACTCTGTACGCTGCTAGATCCAGCCTCTAGCAGGCCATCAATCTGTGGGGTTTTACAAGGACTAGAACTCTGTGGACATGGTTGCTATAGTAAGGGCTGCTCCATGCCAGTCATTTGTGGAACACATTGTTGTGAAAAACATATTAGAAACCAACTGTTTTGTCTTCTTTTTGGTAACGTAAATGGAATAAAGCCGTGTTGCACAAATGCTGACAGACGTGAGGCACAAATGAGGATTGATGACTTTTTCTGCATTGTAAACAATCAAATGGCAGAAGTCTATTTTCTGCTGCTGTGTGGCAAACTTCCACTAGACCTCCACGCGGAGGAAAGGCCATATACATCATCTTCACTCAGTATGACCATAATTATGAACATATGTCCATTTGGAGTGGTTGAGCTTAATAATATCACAATGGAGAAAGGCAATAAATCAAGACTTTAAATGCTGGTAGTGCACGCACACACAGTCCTTCAGGTCTCCTGCCTTCTGGGATTTCCACTTTAAGACTGCCATCATACTGACTCACCAGCATCATTTTATCATATGAGATCAATTCTCCATTTATCAGGTTAGAGGAACAGCAATTATCCCAATAATAATAATTAATACAAGACCAAACCTAGTCACAATATTAGAAACGCTGCCAAATATTACGAAATGACGGCCTTTAAATGAAATTAATTATATGAAAATAGAAAGTAAACATACACGGGCACCCTGCCATCTGTAGCCACAGTCCAATGGAATCAGATTCAGTTTTGTTCGTCTGCTTTCGGCTTCACTGCATGACAAACTGTTATTGGCACAGCAATAACAAGGCCTTGGGGCAGTCTATGTTTGAGCCATATGTTTGGACAAGGAGACACTTGGGCTTTGAAAAATACTGTTAACGACAGCCTGGGCCCTAATCTAATGTAAAAGATGGCCTTGTATACAGGGAGATTTACACTGTGCAAAGCGACGATCGCACTGCAAACCATCAAGTTGATTATATTCACAATCATTCAGCATTTATTGTATCATTTCATTTGCAGTATGTACTGTAGACGTCTTAGAGAGAAGTTTGTCATCTTGTATTTAAGCTACAATTTAATTATTTAAATATTTAAAAAAAAGGCAACAAAACTAATCAAATTACAGATAGCTAATATATATATGTGTTATGTTGGTAGGTGAAGATAAATGTTTGATCCTAGTGGACAATCTGCTGAAGGATGGAGCATAACTCTAACATCAGTACCAGCCCAGACCATCTTGGAATTACACTATAGTTTTTATGTTTGAATGACATAATATTTTTTAGGAACAGGCATATCAAAGCCCATGATAAACCCAAGTATGCACAAATGAGGAATGAAATTAGAAAACAAGTTAATGAAGTAGATAATGTAAGTCGACGTCTGATGAATGGAACAGCTGTCTTTGATCACTGGCACCGCCGTTATCTGGTCATTATTTATTCTTCGAACCAGAGTGCAGACACAGAGAGCAGGGAGGAGGAGAGGGAGAACAGATGAAGATGTACAGAGAGACAGAATCTGCTTTAATTAGTGTGAACAAAGGCGCTGAGCAACTGTGAGGAAGATCGCAGTGGCACGGCTCCTAAGGAAGGATGGATGAGGAGAGGAGAGAAGAGGGGGGAAAAAGCGAAGAGACGGAAGAATCAGGGAGGAGGTGTGGGTCAGGAAAGGGATCCTATAATTAACTAGGAACAGAGCAGAACTGTGCTGTCTGGGAATCCAGTGTCTGCTCCAAACTGGAGGGGGGAGGCCACCTATTCATATCTGTCTTCTCTCACACTCCTATCTCTGCTGCCATAGGAGGAAGGAACACAGCCGCTCAACCTGTCCGCTCGACCAAAAACGACAGAACTGGTCAAATCCCCCACATCCCCGACGCAAACCCTGTTCCCCGGCAGTAAAAGCAGCCCTAACAGTTTCGCTGGCAAGGGTGGTATCCCCAGCCCCCTCGGAGGAGGCCTAGCCCGGGGCTCATCTCTGGGTAAGACCTCACAGTGAATTCACTTCAAAAACACGATCTCGCACATCCACACAGATTTGCTCTGGTCAAACACACCCTCACAGTATGAACCCACACCCAGGGAAACCACTACATTGCAGAAGGTTTTTGGCATTTAATATCCCATATAAATAACACTCTGAGAATGCTGTGTGAAGTTTTCTCTGGGAGTGTGTGTTCCATCAGACTCATTCTGCTGTCCAAACTCTTTGTGTGCTTGCGCGTGTGTGTGTGTCCGTATAGATATCCTGTCCAGCCTAAACTCTACCGCGCTGTTCGGGGATCAGGACACTGTGATGAAGGCCATTCAAGAGGCTCGGAAAATGAGGGAGCAGATCCAGAGGGAACAGCTGCAACATCACCAGCAGGGAATGGAGGCAAAGCTGTCGGCCCTCAGCGCAGTGGGCCTTAACAACTGCCGAGTCGACAAGGTTAGGATCACTGTCATATGGCCTTTTTCCGTTTCATCCCTCAGGTCGTGTCCATTGCAAGTGAAACAATAAACACACAGTCGACTATGAAGTCTTGCAGGTCTCCCCCACAAGTAGCGAAGGAAAGAAACTATTAAAGAAAGTGGAACATGGTGATTTTCATACAGCAGTGATTCTTAAGGCTAATATTTTTCTTTAATCCGTGTCCAGGGTGGCCGTATTGATAAGAGCTGGCGCCGCCCCATGTGTACATGTGTTTACTCAAATTAGTACGAATGTGATAGTGTGTGCGTGCTTAGAGGGCTCGGCGTTGTTGATGTTGGTGTGAGGGCCGTGACAGGCCATGGCAGCGCCCGGTGTGGGTTAAGAAGACTCAGAAGTTTCTGCCCAATTAAAGCAGACTTACAGCCCTCTCTGTCCCCTGGTGCAGGATGGAGCTGCTTTGTACCAGGAGCACACACTCCCAGGGATTCCCTTTAAAAATATCTTCAATCGATGAGTCAATCAAGGAGAGAAAAAAGCTGTCCTCCTCTTCAGCGCGATGCCATGTTGCCAGTTGGCTGCGAGGAGCAGGCAGGAACTGGGAGCGATGCTCATTAATATTTCAGCACCTGACACTTTAAACCAACAGCCTCAACTAGGTCAATGTATATGTAAAACAGTCAATGAATATCTATTTTGATTTCCCTCTAATTTGGTATTTGGAAGAGATCACTGTCTATGCAGGTGGCAATCAGCTATGCTCTTGGCAAAGAAATAAGTCAGTGTAAGGCTGAGGAGCCTCTCCTGCACTTACGTCTTAGTGCCCAGAGTGAAAAAGATCTGAACAATAATGAACCAGTAGGTTTGACTTTGTGTCACTTTGGTGCCCACTAGAGTAAACTTGTCCCAAGTCGCTTCATCTTGAACAAAATCTACCTGCACACTTTCTTTGTGGAGTTGCAGTAACAGCGTGCAAAGCTCTTACGTTAGCTCACTGTTTTGGTCTTCGCCTCAGTCCCTGCCTCCCAACTAAGGTGAGCTTGTGGTCAACAAAGACGCCAAATCTGTTACGACATGAAAGCAGTAACTGAACACTGCCTCTAAAGAGCCACTTTCAACAGGCAGCGCACACCTACAAACTGCATTGTCCTCAGCAGGTGGAGCTTAATGCTTCTTTTGCTCCCTGATTAGTCTTTTGTGGGATGTGGTTTTGTTTTCCTACCCGTTCAACTGACGTTAAACCAGTCATCTCAGAGGAGAAGAATGCTTTGTTGTTTTTGTTCTACAGGGAGAGACGTGCGATTGTTGAGTAGCCACAGCTGCTAATGTGAAGTAACTGAATCCATACGTGAACGTCTTGCGTGTGACTTTTATTGTCTCGTGTCTTGCTGAAGGCCACTCTAAGTGAACTCACGTTTAACTCTGGCTCATGCAAATCACCGTGAGATACTGTCACCTCCACGATTCAGTGACACTGGTCCTATTAGGATGGTGTGAAATTAGAAGCACGCTTTATCAAGTCAGCTAAAAGAATTGCCCCCCATCATCTTCATCCTTTGGCTGCAATAAAGAACAGTAGGTTATAATTCAGCGCTGAAATGAGAGGCAAGGTGAGAGAGTCTTTTGCTGATACAAGCCAACGGACTAGAAAGGTTTGAATGCCCGAGATAAAAGCTTTCACTTTGGTCAGTTTCAGAATATTAATATTTCAAGAAAGAGCCTCACCTGACATAAATATGGTGCAGTCTTTAATAGCTACCCTCCCAGTCTCTTGTTTGGAAGTTTATCATAGTGAGAGCGCACACGAGGAAGATTCTGGAAAGGCAGCATAAATGGGATTAAGGAGAGGTTAAGATCATCCAGTGTGGCTGTTAAAGGGGGATATTAAATATTGATTTATCCCACTGTAATGACCGGGCAGAGGAGTGGGTCTAAGTGCTGCTTACAGATGGATCAATTCATCTTTTCATACAAAGTGTGTCTGAACACTACAATGCATTCCTCCCCAACCTTTATCACTATGGCTCTGGTGCCCCCGTCCACTCTCCACCCCTCCCAGGACATTGTACTAAAAGAACATAGTGTAGATCATGTGTTTAACCCTAGGACGTCTAAAAATATTCAACCTTTACAGGCCTGGATTTCCTTGCTTGTCTTTTATTTGCCTGTTTTTACTAGATCCCATCAGTACAATAAAACCTTTTACAATCCTTCTGCAATTTACCTTTGTGAAATATTTATCTAAGGTATTATTGTCTGCAGAGGGCAATTACTTTGTTCCATTATTTACCATCTCCTCCTCACCAGGTGGAAGCTTTTACCTAGAATGCACCAGTATGCCTACAGTCAAATACAGTACAGCTGAATCCACTTCAACCATTTGAATTGTTTCCTTCTATTATGCACTGTAGCTATAACTGGACAGGCTGCATTTCATGGTCACGCGTGAATAAATCCCACCCATCCGTGTCTACGTGTTTTCACTTAGATAGTACATTTGCTGTACTGTTGCATCCTTATTCCCCCACTGTATTCACACTATGTTTAGTGTAATGTACTAAACCGCACTGATGAAAACGCAGAGTCTAATTTTAAGCTGCATTCGGTGTGTATTCATCTGTCTTGTTGCTAAAAACTAGTCAGGTGTTGCCAATTGGCTGCAGTGCCAGCTCACATAGTAGGTCCAACTAGACCTTGCTGCAGACGTCAAATGCATGATTGTCTGTAAACAGTAAACTGAAGCCTGTGAGTAGAGATTATTTTACATGGCAATCTCAGATAAATGCAAGAGTGTCAGCAACTACCAAGCAACTACAGATAGTCACAGCTCACTTTTTCCAACCCCATCTGTAGTGAAAAACGCAGCAGCAGGTGCCTGACTCAGATGCAGCCCAGTCAGACGAGGCACAGCAGAGATCAAAGTCAGCCACAGGTCAAACAGATGAGACGTATTATAGATGTAGTAGGTGCTGAAACGTGCACAGCGCAGTGCGACCCATCTCTACGCTGCTTTATCCTGCCAGACGTTGCTTATGTGACGTCCTGGAGGTCGTGCGAGATAAAATATATTCCTCTGCTGACATGTCCCTAACTGGAATCAAAGGGTGAAAGGCCAGTGTATTAACCTATTGAACTGCCCTCTCCTGCCCCCCAGCACCACCTCTCCTCAGTATTGATGACTTCAATTGTCCATTTCCAGTATCCCAAAGCTCAGCCTGTAAATATTCAAATGGAGCTTACAGTGGTGCTCCACAAAATCCGGACTCCTAACCTATTGGTTATAGTGGTTTTACTGTTCCCTCCTGTGTACGTGTGCGTGTGTGATGCCAGGCCTCTATTCAGGCAAAGCCCTCACAAAGACTTTGAATATAATCTTGTCTGGTCTGCAGCCCTGGAAGCAATTTTCTGCTCCTTTTCGACTGCTGTCTTGGAAATTGCAAAGCAAGGCGTTTTGGCTGCAATGTAAATCCTTGGCATACAAGGGTTTGCCCATCCAAATTAGATTATGCTCAGCACCCAGACACTGGCTGTAGCCAGCAAGTGCTATTGTGAAGATTGCTTACATTAAGGCTTTGTCCAATTGTTCGTGTTTGCCAAAAGTATAAAAATAATGTATGACTGTGGATAACGTGTGTGTGTGTGTTTGTGGGCTCCTGTCCCGGGTCAGGTCTTTTGCTCTGTCTCGACGCTTCCCTAGAAAGACATCAAGACTGCATCTTGGTAGGGTCATTTGGTGGAGGTAGCTCCATTATTTTCTGTAGCTGTCTGGCCTGCGGCAGTTTCTCAGAAACGCTGCTGGCCACAGTGGCTAAGACCTGTGATGCTGCACTCACCACAAGGCACATACAACAAAGGAAGCGGGAGAGAATAGGCCACAAAGAACCATTTATAGTCTATGGTATTGTTGCGGTAGGAACATAATGGCACTACTGTCCAACAACTCTTGATGTTTTGTCCGCATGTGAAAGGGGTTTTGGTAATGCTGCAGTTTCTAATATCCCGCTGTTTGCAACCTGGAGGGTTTGATAAGGCAGGAGGTTTTAGACCAACTTCACATTTCCTGGAGGACCCAGAGAACAGTTCTGGATCACTGAGGACTGGAAACCCGTAAAAGCACATGATGTCAACACCAATGATCTCAGCAGTGCGGAGGAGAACATAACAACTGAGGACTCAGGAAAGAGTTGCGGTGCTGAGAGGGTCATCCATTACAGCACATCTGAGTCTAATTGAGACAAGACACAAAATACTTCACATTCTTACAAAAATGTATCCTGTATTTAAGTGTTACTCAACGTCCCAAAGTGATGAGAAACCCTGTTGTAAAGCCATTGACTCAAAATCCCTTCTAAAAATAACTTGGCCTGAATGTTGATATCATTTGAATAGAAACAAATGCTAAACATTAAACTGGCACAAAGCCCAGATCGGGGGTGGTTCACCTTTTTCCCAAGTTTAACCTCCTTACTTTAATTAAACGCCTTTCTCCTCTCGGTTTTAAACAAACGAGGTGATGGAGCCAGACTAGCTGGCCATCTCTGCTCCGCGTGACGTTGAGGACGTCTGCTACGGAACAGATGCCAGGCTTTTGTGGCCGCTACTGTTGATTTTGCCGTTGCCTGCATTAGCCTTAGCGCTGGAGAGCTCCGGGTAAAAAGAGAGCAACGAGCCTGCATGAAAAGAACTGTGGGTTTACCGCATGGCTGGATGTACTTAACATTTAAATGGTTCAAAACTAGCAAAACTACTGGAAGCTGCACAGTTATAAATAGCACCGCAACTGGTTTCAATAAAAAATACAAAACAGATGAGGTGCTGAGCTGCAGCCATGTCAAAGTGCAGTCTTTGTCTCCATCAGCAATGAGGCAGATTGTTCAGGGATTTAGTTTAAGACCCTCAGAAAGAAGACCCAGACCACTACAGACCCCATTGACGACTGATACGTGATACACAATCCCTGCATTGTGGTCAGGGAGCCACTGCCTCCAACTTGCCACATACCAGGTGTGTCATATAACCAGCGCCAGTTCAGCACATTATCAGGCATAAGTGGCTGTTTAGGGTCCCGCAGCTGTTAAAGGTTCCAATCATAAAAATTTTAACCATATGTGGTCATAAGCTAAACTTTCTACTTCTTTCCAATATGAAGGGAACATAGATGGGATCTTACCAATAGTTTAAAGATCTCAAAAATGATAGCAGTTACTGCTGCTGGATTTCACTGAAGGGCTAAACATGTCATTACTGTATCATGCAGGCACGATAGCCAGGAAAAACATCTGTCACGAATGCCAGCTACCAGATTTGCCTTTAAATAATTATTCTGATTTCCAAATATTTGGCTACTATTGGCTACTCTAAATCTGGGCCTACATCAAATGTTTTAACTCATTGTTTAAAGCAAAACTATTTAGAAGAATGTGTTAAATGATAAATATAGCATATATAATGTAATGAACTAGGCAGAGGAAAAGTACCTAAACATCTCTGAGCTTTGTGAATGTTTATCGTTTGATTGGTTCAGTTAAGTCTCAGCATAGTCCGGTTTTTATTTACCAAAAAAGAACAAAAAACTGACTGCAACTTTTTTGGTATCAATATCTTATGAGAAATGAAAATTTCAACAACTTTCAGATTAAGACATGTTGGACCTCATGGGCAAACCTGACCCGAGCATCTGAGCAGACTCCAGCACCTGCACACTGATCTGCACCACAGTCTACCTTACTACTGAGTATGTTTCTCTTTCATCTGCATTTGAACAATCTCGGGTCATATGGCTTTGCTTATAGCCTGCAGCTATTTACAAAGGAGATGGTGAAGGAGTGTCAGGATTGGCAGTGTGTTGCCTAAATATAGGGCAGGAGTAGGCACAATGCACAGGGCTGTCCGCCACCCGCCTTTGCTCAGAATACACCCTGTGGGCAGAGCAGCAGGCCTCCGGCACATGTTCTGTGGCCGGCCAGATTAAAGCTCTCTTTACAGCATTGACAAGGGCTCGCCCAAGAAGTTCCACAGACTCTCCTAGCTGTTCTCTTTCTACTCCTCTCTTCCTCTGTGACTCACCGCTTCACTGGAGTAGCGGCCGACTTCACTTGGCATTCAAGCGCAACCGGACAAAACGCATCTGTTACCAAACTTTAGAGACAAAAGGCTTGAGCGGGCAGGGCAGATGAGATTATTGTGGGTGGCAGCTTTCCACTACAGCTTGGAGCGCGCCGCTGTAATTTTAGTTGTGGGGTGGAGAGCTGCATGCTGAAGTCATTTGAGGGAGGCACCGGCTGCTTGGCAGCGGTCGCGGTCAGTGTGGGAGGGAATAATGTGCACTGTTACATCTTTTGTTTCCTGTCTCTTTATCTTTTGATTTGTCCTTTCATTCCCCTTTATTTATCTACCACTTCCTTCGTTGGACATTCAGCTTTTAGCAGCATTAATTTTCTGTATCTTTTGGCTTTCGTAGATCCCTTGTTAATATTATTTTTTTGCTGTGCTGATGGGCTCGCTCTATATCACTCACCCTCTCTTTTTCTGGCAGGAAGTGCAGCTTCCCTCGGTACTGCATGTCCTTTGCTACTTCTCAGTGTCAGAGTGATCAGTAAAAATTTAATGACACTATAAAATAATAAAAGTGCCATCAATTTACAGCACTTGATGCGTGGGCAGTAAAGAAGCATTAGTTCACTGAATATTTTCCAGCCCTAAAACAAAACCCTGATGCTGTGCAGATAATTTATGGCTGTAATTTCAACTATAATTTTAATTTGCAGAAATAAATTACTAAACTTATAACCAATAAGTATATTAAGCTCAGTATATAAAATTTTATGGAAATTTGTGGTACCATATTGCACAGATAGCCTAATATTAATTAGTACAGCCAACACAAAAAAGCACTTAGAGTGCTAAGCCTAATATTACAGCAGTAATATGTAAAATCCTACACAAAACAGTCCGTCCGCACTCGGCTCATGTCACATGAAGCGATGCTGCAGCCTCACACTGTTTTGTTCCCAACGTGCACTAATTGTACGACTTTGCGCAGTGAACACAGAAGTTGGGCGCTGAGCTAGTTATTAATGAGATTCATTGATGGATGAGCCCTGTTCGCTCTCCTTCTTAGCCCAACATGATGCTTAATGATCATGAGTTTATAAAAGGCCTTGATTGATCAGGGGGGACCAACGAAGTGCAGAAGAGAGATGAGATGACTACTTCATTACAGACATACAGCAGCCGCGAACGCTGTGTCTTCCTGGTGGACTGTCCAAGCAGCGTCTGAAGCAGCACCATTGCCCATCCAGCTCATCACACATCAGTCACTTTATCATCGGGCCGCTAGCTTCTTTCATTAAGAGCAATAATGGAGCTGGGTGATGAATACGCTTCTGTGTGGGCATGCATGCGCACATGTGCATGTGTTGCTGAACACAGACTGTGACGCAGAGAAAGGCACCATCCTCCATCTTCTCTTTACAAAGCATCCTCTTGCCCAGCAGGGACCACCACATGTCATAATTAGAAAACACTTAAGTAAGCAAAGGGCCGTCAGATAGACAGGCTCTAATCACAGGCCATAAGCAGGTAGTGGTTAATTGTATATCAGAATCACTCAGCTGGCCATAAATAATGACTGCTCCTTCAAGTATGATGGCAAATTGCAGAGCTATTTCTATCTGTCTTGCAGTCCTTTCTTCTGAGGAATAGTTCTTGAATAAATAAAAGCACGAGGAAAATCAAAATACTGTGAAAGGTCTTAAATGGACTTCCATCTTTATTCTTCATCTTATCATCTTTTTAAACCAATAAGAAAAACGTTATACAAAAAACCACTTACATTCCATTTAATTATTATTCCTACGAATGTGCTGTAATTGTTGACAAGATGATTTTGCCACAAATGAGGCAACAAGCAAATTAAAGGCAGCTGTAAAAACATAAACACTTTCGCTTGCAATTGTTAGGTCTGCTTAATTTTAGCACCTTCTCCTGACAGTGGGGAAACGACCTCCCCATGGGGCAGAAGTGATTTTGTAATGAAAAATGATTTGCAAAGAAAGGGCTAAAAGATGGAAATGTTTGTGTGTGTGGCAGGGGAGCCGTTAGTGTCGTGAGCACTGTACAGTACCTGCGTATGTGTGGAGACTGCGTGTGACTGGCATGAGGAGAGAAGAAGCTGAGGTCAGAGCAGATCGCACATCTCTGGCAGAGGTTGAACGCTCACCCTGGGAGTAAAACAAATGGTTTTTTTTTTTCTGAATGACGGCGACATGGCTGCTTTTACTGTCATCCAGGCGAAACCTAGTGGGGGAGAGATTATTTGTATCATGCAGAGTCAAAGTGTCCATCTCCTAGTTGAGTCTTTAGAGAGGAAGACAGCCTTTTGCTAATGCCCTGTGTATTCACTGAGGAAGTAGGTCATTCAACAATGGAGCCAGCAGCAGTCGGCACTCTCCCCTTGCATAATACATTAAGTGTAATGTGCAGCAACTATTCAGAGGCCCCCCGAAAGCTGTTATTTTATTCTGTAAATGCACACGGACATGACATTTAATATTGTCACGGAGCGCTGAATGACAGGGTTTCATTGTGCGTCAAGTACAACATGATGCCAAGTTTAATCTGAACACAAAGCGACATGACAAACGGGAAAACGCGGTGTGTTCTCCAAAGCATGAACTCTGAATAAATGATGTTCGCTGAGCTCAGGGCGCTGCAGACTGGAAGAGAGGATGTAAGGAGAAGATTACAGAGGAAAATCTGAGCACAGCAAAGAGGGCCATGGCCCCATTGTGTGCCTGGGATCACAAAGTATCCTTCTGTAAATCTATTTACAGCACCCCTGGCCCTCACTGTCTCTCTGCCTTCTGTCATCCATTATAGCAGCTGCTGAATAGAGAGATGAGAGAGGAAAAAGCTACATCTAGCTCATGTCAAAAGAGCAGCTTTTCAAAAGGACCTCCATTTATCAAAGACACTTTTTCCTTTTCAAAATTTCCGATTCCTGATGGGGTTATTTTTACAATTCTATCACCGTGAAAACACATATGTATGTGCTTGTACGTGTGCCTGACTGTTTTTATTTGCCTCTAGGAGAGGGCGCATTTTGAGAGCATCGGCCACCACCTCGGGAAGCTGGGTGAGGAAGGGAAGATGGGCCACAGAGTTATTGACCTCACCAGACCAGAGGATCTTGACGGTAAGGCCACATATGAGTTTCTCTAATCACTCATAAGTGTTATTGACCGCTGCTGCTCGTGCAAATGTTTCCTCATATTCAATAGTTTTTCACTAAAACTTACTGTGAGTTCTGTGCAAAAGTGTTAAATGGATTTGCCATTCACTCTAAGCTAGTTCTATAGATTGAAAAGGACTTTTGATGCTTGATAAAGGTGCCGCTTCGCATGTCCCAGATCGTGTGTGTGTGTGTGTGTGTGTGTGTGTCAGGGATGTGGGGGCTGGGGTGGGAGCCCTTTGAAATGAGCCATGGCCCCAAGGTTTTCACAGGTAGGTGAGTGGAGAACAAGGGTGCCTGAGGACAAAGCTGGATTTTTTTTACAAACCCGGCTCCTGTTGCTGTTGTGCTTGTAAAGTCGAGTTGCACCAGTGTGATGAGGCGTCATCTCCCTTTGTGGCACTGGCTCCTACACAGGAGCAAGAAGTAGCTCAGTGCGCCAGTGTTTGTCCAGCATAAATATTTGTGGCAGTTTCCATGGCACTTCAGAGCCAGAGCAAAGAGCAAAATGGTTTTCATGTCTTTGATGCCTCAAAAACGCTCAGAGCAGAAGCATAGCTATTTCTCAGGACAATGTAATGTAAATGTAATGTCAACAACTTTAAATGGCATCTCAGACACATTTCCCATCATTTATGGAAAAAAAAGCCCTTGCATAATTGGTTCACACAGATTTTTATACTAAAAAAATACTTCCCATAAATGTTTGTTTACCAACTCTAAAGGAAATGTCTTTTAATCATGTTTCACATCACACCCAATTCTGGAGATGAGAATTAGAGGTATATTTAGTGGATTCATTGACATGTTTCCCATGTGAGCCGCAGCAGCAGATCCCATCCCACCCGTCTGACTCGTCGGACAGATGTGCTCAAGTGCTCATTCTCCCAGTGGGAACCTTCCCTCTGTGGCTACTGTGAAGTTAGGACCAAAACAGAGAACACACCAGAACAGTTGTGTCCTTTTAAGTCCTGCTCACGGCCGAGGGAAAGGCTTGCGCCAGACGCCTCACATCAGTGTTCCCAGTGGGCTATGGATTAGGAGCACACAGAGGTTAGAGGACAGGAGAGGTCCTCTTCCCAGGGGGAAGCCAATGAGCCACAGCTCACATACAACACAAACATGTCTGCCTGTCTCGCGCTTTACCAACAGGACGATACATTCAGTGGAATGAAGTGAAGCTGGATTTTATGATGTAAACCACAAAGTGTTGACTCCTATGAAAACATGTTTATTTTGAAATGCTTGATGTGAAGTTGTTCTTTTCCTTAAACCCATGGAGGCTTGACTCCCTGGCATACCTTGATTAACACACAGCATTCATCTCATGTTTATTAAAACCTAGAAAGCTCTGACTAGACAGCGGTTTGACCTGATTTTAATGAGCACTGTTGAAATTTATACCTTAAGTCATGAATTGAATTACTTTTAGTACAAAAAAGGGGAAATTGTTTTTGAATGTTTTCTGTATTTTAAAACATGTTTCCTCTTTTAGTTCAGAAACACTGAGAAATAGTTTAGTGTTTCCTAAAAAGGAAAATTGCCGGGTGGACCCCCTACCCTGACATGGAGTGTGAAAGCCCCTGGTGTGTAGCAGAACAGAGCAGCCACATTGAGCAGGCCCAGTGTACAGCAGACTTCTTTCATCACAGCAGTTCACAGAAAGCTTTAGGTTGTTTAAGCCAATATTTGCAGAGCATGCAGCAGCCGAAGTCCTAAAGATGGAGACTGGGAGAAGTGGCACGGGAATGGAAACAGATAGGACTTCCTTCGTTTTAATAAGCCACGAGCCACAGGCGTGACCCTGCCACAAAGTGCGGCTTTTTATGTTCGGATGAAAACATTAACACCACGACGGCCTCAGCCAAGCCAGGTGTTTTGTTCACCCGCATGTGGTATTACGGAGTTTCTGCTGACGTTGTTTGTCTTTGTCGGTCCACAGAGAACAAAGCAGTTGTTGAGAGATGTGTGGTTGGCAGCGAACGGAATTAATCCGAATTTGCAGCCGAGCAGTGTCTCGTACAGCGGCGTGGCTGTGTCGTTGCAGATCCCTGTGTTTTATTGACATCGATGGCACAGAGCTGTCAGGGCGTTTTGTATGAGCTGAGGGTTTTCTTGCTGTTTATCCTGCACTGTGAGGCCGTGGGAATCGACCTCTGGCGTTCATCGCCGAGGACTTTCCCTTGGAGAGGACTTAAACGAGGAGGCTGAGACGTCGCGATTTATCAAGTCACAACAACAATAGATGAACAGGTCAACGCAATCAATAAGCAAGTTCCCTTTTGAAGCTGGTAAAATTAGACGTCGCCTTTGCGCACACACGTCTGGTTTTGTCTTGAAAGATTAGACTCCACTTTAGGGCTAAACGCACAACAGAGAGGATAGAGCAGACAAAAAAGTAAAGCCGCAGCCTGCGTGTTGAAACAGGCTGGCTGCTTGTTCCCAAGTTCCTACACGCATGCACTTGAACTTAGAAAACTCAAATCATCCTTAATGAAAAAGAAAGGACTGACATGTTATTAAGGGATTTAGATCACTTGTAATTTGTAATGGTTTAACTAGAATGCTGGGAGTTCAGGCTGGAGCAGGGACACCGAGCGCCGTGTCCTGTCTATCCATGCACGTTAATCTAGCCTGAGCCTGCTCCGAGGGAGAGGCTCCATTGTCAGCGGTAAATACCTACAGTCAGAGGTGTTAGATTTGATCCCGACAGGGAGGGCTTGGCAGGTTCGCGTGATTGTTGCCTGCTCACTGAGGCTCATCCTCTTGAGCGGATTCCTTGGTGACATTACGTGTCTGCTCACAGAACAAAGATGAGTAAAGGGAGGAGAGCGGGGACGGAGGGGCACAGCTCGCCTCTGGCTGGGTACGTCGAGTCTGAACCTGCAGATCACAGGTGCGATAGACGCTTGGGCCTCACTGCATTCCCTCAGTTTCTCCCACTTAGCTCCTGGTTCCTCGTGTTTTTTTTTTACTGTCCGTTTTTTTTTTCCTCAGTGTTTTTCATTTCCCTCAACACGCGCGCGTGCAGGCATTCTTCCTCGCTGTAATTCATGCTGCTCATCTGCAGTGTTTCCAGGAGAGACAAATTAAAAGGGGATTCTCATATCGCTCTGTCACACTTGAGCTGCGAGCCTCATGAATCACAATAAATTCTATTAAGCAGAACTCCCTCTGTTTCGCCCGCTCCCCAGCTACCACCCAGGGGGGCTGCCCCTGTCACTGCTAAACATCTGTGTTTATTTACACAATCACACACCTAACTAAGTGATTCCTAAATGTCCTGCCCCTCGTGAAACAAGTAGTTAATGCTCATTTGTGAAACGTCTTAGCATTGTCAACAAACAGACAACTATGTCGCAAGAAATTGCATGTTGCTGGTTCTAGGGATTTGGATAGGATGCCTCTAATTAACCCATATACACCTGTGTGTGCGTGTATATATATAATATGTGTAGCTGCTCTGAGTCAGCTGGAAACACGCTTTACACATCCAGGGCCAAAGCACCAGCCGGGCGTATGTGATGTAACACTAGTGTTCGTTTCGACTGCTTTCTGTATCATCAGACTGAGCAGACAGACGCTTTTCCATGTGCCAATGCCTCATCTGGCTTCCCTCCAATGATCCAAGTCACGTAGCTGGTTTCCTGGCTAACTATGGATGTGGCACTAGCTGATGGCAGGCGGTTGTTTTGTCCCCCCCCTCCTCCCCGTAAGAAGCTCACCTCTGCCCGTATGCATGCACACCAGTATATAAATTGCTGAATCAGTGTCAGTGATAGAGTAATGGCACGGGAAGCATCGTAAATTACAGCAAGCGATCCCGGGGCGCAGACACTGGCTGTCGTGTCTGAGTGAGCGCTGCGCTCCTGAGCTAATGAATACCTTCATCTGGCCCCGGCAGTCAGCAGATTGCCCCGCGTTGATGGATACTGTCAGCCCGCCGCCACACCACATTTCATTGCACAATAAACATGGTTGTCAAAACCAAACAAAGTGAAATCAATTCATCCTGTATAGTGAGTGCATGCTAAATGAAATTAACGTACTGTGGGGTTCGGGGGCAGCAAATGTAGTGTATTATTTCTGAATTCCTGACGGCTTTAGGACATGTAGCACTCTGGCTGAAAAAAGCAAACGTACGATTTGAAGGTTTTGAAACACCTTTTTAATAATTTTCTGCATGTGGTAAATGTGACTACAGCGCATAAATATATACTTTTGTGTCTTTTCACGTATTACTGAAAGCCTTTTCACCTGTTCTATTACAAACGAAAGCGTAATTACGACAACAACCACATGAAATGTAATCTAGTAAAGATCTGTTAGTGTTACATGGTAGCAGGTTCCAAGTTTCAGAGGGGTTGAACTTTCACCAACCTGTGACAATAACAGTTAAATTTTTCAGGGCAATGTCAGTGTGTGTTAAATGACCGCTTTCCACCGACCTCCCAGATAAAGGCAAGCGTCTGAAGATCGCACTGTAAATGCGGGTGGTTGAGAGTGAAACACGAGCTGGCAAAAATCGATTTGCCGTCTTTGTACTGGTGGAAACAGGTTTCCTAGCGAGAAGCTGGACCTCAAATATTGTGTGAGCAAAAATCTTCGCAGCCCAATATCCAGCATCGGTGGTGTCTGTGCTTATTGCTTATTCGGTTCTTGTATGCCGTGATAGGTCTGAAAGCACTGAGTTTAGTGGTTTCTGTAGATTTTAGAAATTAACGCATCTGCACAGCCCTCCGTTACTCATTAAGACTTTGATTTTGTTTATCAGCTGAAATAATAATAGAAATCAAACCCCAGGTAACATGTGCCAAGGCTGCTAGTGGAAGGGTCTAATGAGAAGGCTTCACATGTGGATGATGAAATATGCATGAGTCATCCCAAGCTTTCTTTTCCAGATTTGAGATCATTAAAGATGTATCGTAGCATATGGAAGGCTTTTTTTGTCTTATTTTTCAAGCCTTGTTTATCAACATGTTTTTGTTTGTTTAAATATTCATACAGCTTTTATTTAATTCTTTCACATCTTACATATAAAAGGAAGCAAATGCGCATGCAAACAGAAATCATTATCAGTCTGATGTACAGTTTAATACTGAGAGAAACTCTCTTATGCTGATTGTGAATGCCCTGATTGAGAAACAGCACTTGGAGAACCAGCACACGCTCTCATTGCAAATGTGTGTCTGGTTTGTTTGTTTGTTTGTTCGTGCGCGGACGCTTGAAGACGAGTGAAATGGGGAGCGTGGTAGAATGCAGCCCTGGCTTTTTTGTGCATGTGTGAGTTGAATGAATCTTTATTAAGCTGTTCCAGGGCCTGAGATTCTTTGGTCAAGTTTATTTATTAATGTATGTATTTATTTCATTTTACAGAGAGCATCAAGTCCTTTATTTGTAGTAGGAAGACTGACTGCCTATACAGATGCTGACTGATGAGGCTATGGGGTGTTTGTTTGTGTTTTTGTCTGTAGAACAGTTGAGAGTTTACTAAGTACTCGAGTGCTTTTTCAAAGCACAGTTTAAGAGTGAAGCTCCCCAGTCACTTTCATAGCACATAAAACAGAAGCTTGTCAAGTCAGGTTTCCTGCTCAATAGAAAGTCGGCCCCCTCTAAAAGAGTCTGGAGCCTTACACTGCTCTGAATCCATGTCCGTGATGATGAAGGCAGTGATGACAGTAGACGGAGGAGAGTTTGAACATGGCTCGTCATTTAATCAATGCCCTGCCTCGCTCCCTCTCCTCTTGATCCTACTCTGGCTATTCCAGGGTCCAGGGAAGTCAATGGCTCTGCAGATAAACCCCAACCCTATTATTGTTGGCCAACAGGAGGCGCTGGATCCACTGAGGCCCGAGTCTTCAGGGAATCCCGAGGAAGGAACAGCAATGAGCCCCACATTAAAAGGCCAATGAATGCATTTATGGTGTGGGCAAAAGATGAGCGGCGCAAGATCCTCCAGGCTTTCCCCGACATGCACAATTCCAACATAAGCAAGATTTTGGGTAAGTCCTTCTACAGCAAATGTAATTCAGCGCAGCAAACATTTAAAGGCGCCAGTCACCTCTGAGGGAAAATCTTAAGGGTCTCCTACAGTACTTTAATACGTTCATCTCTGTCAACTACATTAACCTAAATAATACTTAGCCTGTAACACTTTGGTTTCCATTACTACTCTTAGTTATTGTAGGTACTATTACTGATGGTGGCGTGTACCGTGTTGTTCAGGTTCTCGATGGAAGGCCATGTCTAACCAGGACAAGCAGCCCTACTACGAGGAGCAGGCCCGTCTGAGTAAGCTCCACCTAGAGAAGTACCCAAACTACAAGTACAAGCCTCGGCCCAAGAGGACCTGCATTATCGATGGAAAAAAACTCCGCATTGGGGAGTACAAGCAGATGATGCGTTCACGGCGACAAGAGATGAGGCAGTTCTTCACTGTGGGGTATGTGCACAGACCCACAAACAGAACTCACCGACACACAGTCTATATAAAATACTGTAGAAGTATTACAAGTGCCGAGTTCACCACTAGTGTATAGGTTTAAAGTTACATTCCCAACATGGCCATTATTAGTCTTTTTCAATGTGTGTGATTTAAACATTTTAGACAATAGCAGTCTGCAAATGGAGCATGAAGTGCAGACATTATTACAGATATAAACTGTAAGTATAGACATACAGAGGCCTGGAGGGCTGGGGTTTGAAGCTTAAAGCTTTAATTTACTGTGTGGTTAGCAGGAGAACCCCCTTTCCAGGTGTTCCCATGTCAGTCATAAGCGCCACTGCCTGGAGTATCAATCATCCAGCGCAACAGAACAGACAAGAACAGCACTGACAACGTATTGGCTTTATGTCACCAATAAACTGGGCAGCGATTCTGAAAGGCTCAAAACAGGAGCTGTCAGGAGAACTCGTCTTTCCCCCGATCATTTTCACAGAGCTGTAGGCTCAAAGCCGAACTCTCTGCTATGGGAAACCTCTAATCCAAGTGTCTGAGTTTAAACTACCCTAGTGCTTGCTTTTACATTAAGTTTTATTTATTCATTTTTTCTCTCTTACTATTGTCTATTGTTTAAGGTTAAATTTGTATCCAGTTAACAGCAATAAATTAGAAATCTGTCCCTTTCTACCACATCCAGACAGCCACCACAGATCCCCATCACCACCAGCGCCAGTATGGTCTACCCTGGGGCCATCTCCATGGCCACCACCACACCCTCACCTCAGATGACATCAGAGTGCTCGAGTGCCTCAGCGAGTCCTGAGCCATCCATTCCTGTCATTCAGAGCACCTACAACATGAAGCTAGAGCCTAACGCCATGGCGAACAACAGTGAGCCGGTCAATGGCGAGGATGAGATGGACATGTACGAAGATTTTGAGGACGAGCCCAAATCAGACTATAGTAGTGAAAACGACACACAAGAGCCAGTCAGCGCCAACTGAGAGCCGCAACACTCGTACAGGACGACGCCCAGTGGGCTGGTCTGATGTGAGGGGAAGATCAAAAGAAAACAAAAACTGCACCACAAACGTTTAAAAAAAGGAAAAACAAAAAAACAATTTATCATCTAGGAGTCAGCATGCAGATGTGGCTTCATCAGAATCAAAAACTATTTGGTCTTAAGTGTTTCTTCAAGTGTGTGAAGCAGTTTGGTTGTGGTAATTTAGAGGTTTTTTTATCATTGTTTATTTTTTCATCATTATCATGGACATTTACACAGTGAGGTTGTTGCCTAGAACAAAATACGGAACTTGAAATTGAACATTTGATACAAACCTATAATTCTTACAATAATTTACCTTGCTTTCCTATACAATTAGAAGATTTTGATATTTTACATAACTGTTCAAGATGGGAATAATATTCTCACTCAGGTATAGTGTGCCAGCCAACAGCTTGTGAATGTTTGAAATCAAGAGTAAAATATTATCAATTCAAAATATCTCAAAATTCACATGGAGCGATTACACCTTGTTACAGAGGGACGTTATTATTATTATTATTATTATTATTATTATTATTATTTTAGTGTGTTATTACACAACATTTAGTGCAGAAGTGCCAAACATTTCAAGTTGTTTCTAAGATCTGTAAAATCTTTTGGGAGAGGCTTCATGAGTCTTAGACAATCTCTTGATCTCTTAATGCAGCTTCATTATCCAGTCTTTTTTTAATTTACCCTAACAGAATAAACAAATGTAACTCAGGAACTTTGAGGCAGCAGACTCTGCAGGAGGTTACAGTGTGTGACATATCTGGATGGTAGCTTGTGACGCTAGCTGTTCTCCGGGGAGCTTAATGCAGTGATCATCAATGAAACCGGCCAGCCGTGGCATCGTTCGCTCATTTCCAGCTCTGCGACCCAGTCGGACTCACCAAGGTCTTAATCAGAGTGATTGTAATCAGGCCAGAATGCTAAAGGGCCAAAGGCCTCCAATCTGTGGGATTGGAACTGCAGCGAAAGGCAGCTTTGGGGCATTACAATCTCAAATTGATGTTGTACAATGTGTAGCTACTACAGTACATTCTGTTAAACGCTTTAGCCACATTTGGACGGCAAGTTTAAAGTCTTAGGTCTTAGAACTTCATTTTTTTCCAATCTTAATTCTTTTTATACATTGTAAATCTTAAACAGACACTAAGAAGTCTTAAAGCAGAGCACAGCCATTGGGTTGGTGCCATGAGTTGATTACTGTAGGAGTCTTAAAGTAGTGACAGCTCATGGGGATGGACAGAATAGCCTACACTTCTTAAATGACCTTGTCATGTACATACAACAAGGTGAATTAACAAGACAACAAAAAAAACAGACAAAAAAAAACTATAATTTCAGCTAAACAGTGCACAACTGGTGACCTTCTAGAGACGGCAGCTAGACAGAGCCCCTCTAGTGGCCTCGACGCCGCCACTCAGCTCTCTTTTACAGGGCAGAAGGTCTAAGTGGCTCCCCTCCCTGCTATGCCCTGCTCTGACCCCTGCCCATGGTAACCTCAGCACCCAGGGGGCACCATCTGGCTCAGAGAAGAAGGAAACACCGGGGACGGATGGGAAACAATAAAAATGGGGTGTGCATCCCTCATTGTGCTCTCCATCAAAGTGCTGGAAGTAAGGCCTCAACAGGGCTCCCACCCTGGCCCAATCACCAGGCACTGGCGAGCAGATGGAACAAGTACATCAAGCTGTGGGGGATTATTAAAATGACTGAAGACTGGGTATCATCTGAAATGCAACATTATTAATGCATGAGTCCAGCTATTCCCCTCCTTTGCCCTTGAACCTGACCATTTCAGAAAGAGTACATCGATTTTTGAAAGATCTGAATGGCTGGTCCCCGTGTTTAACCGGTCACGATCCCCACTGCTGGTCACTGCATTGTTCCCCTGGCTATGATTGGTACAGACAACTCTTTATATCTCTTTAGCATCTTCCGTATTCTGTCAATATCCATATAGTGCTGGCTTGCAATGTTTCTACTTTTTGGAAGGATTAATATTAAGTTTTGTAGTGTTTTTAATCACCTCATCAATAATTCCTATTTTTTCCTTCATCATATTTTCTACATTGTTCTCATTTTGAGGAACAAAACATTTTAGGATGCTCTCCTATCAACGAGACCTAATGGATTTCCCTCAGAGCCAACCTGTTTGGTATTTTTAAGCTGTTTGCTCCCGTTTGCTGGCAGTTAGATTGATTTGTATGTGACTGTAAATATTTTCGTGACCACGCCACACTGGTTGAGTTGGCTGGTAGTTAAAAAGGACTCTTCACAGAACTGAAACTTGACTGTGCTTATTTAGCAACTTGACTGTGCTTATATAGCAAAAAAGGAAAAAAAAATACAAGAACTCATGAGGAGATATTTCATAAGTGTTATAAGCACTGGATATAAATTGTATTTTTATCAATTCTGATTAATGTGAAGCTGCCTGAGGATAAACACCATGAATGAAAAAACAAAATCCCAGAGTTGGACTCAAGTGGGTTTGCTCTCACAGTTGCCAGGTTTGAGTCTTTTTTTGTGTGTTTTTTTTTTTTTTGTTTGTTTATTTATGCAAAGACACATGTGATGAATGAACACTTTCTTTAAGCTTCAGGGCTGCCAAGGAGAGAGACTCCGCACAAGAAAGTGAGCAGAAAATTCAACAGCAGGCTCAGTTAGCCGTGAAACATCAGACTTCAGTGCATTGTATATTGTATTTGAAAGTGTAGCGTATTGACATATTATATTTATTATTAGCCACTGCAGGCTCTAAATTTCTCAGTAAAACACGGACAATCAGAGAAACTAAATAAACAACAACATTGGCGCTAAAATGGTTTTCAACAAATTCACCATCTCATTTAGATTTTAAATGTAAATATAACATAGTAAATATATTTTTGTTCATTAGTGACGTATAAGTTATGTATCTGGCTGTTTGTGTTTTTTATTTTCTTTGTTTTTTTTTGTATGTGGTTTCATGTCGTTTAACCTGACAAGTCACTGTACCTCATGTAGATGCTGTTTTGTTTCTGCTTATTGGAAGAGAGCACCTGAGAAAGGGAGAAGCGCCTCACTCGTGTTTTGATCATCTTCCCTGAACTGTTCAAAGAACCAATCAAACATTTCAAGTACGGTACTAATTTAAACAACAAGCACTTGCTGTAAAGACATGATTCAATTTGCTTTCCATCCTGATACAATCTGAGAGGTATGCTGTACATCCAATCGTGTTTTATGTTTATTGCAGAACTTATGAGGCAAATTTCTTATGAGAAGCTAGAAAATCGACATCATCATAAAGATGCTTTTATGAGTCATAATAATCAAACACAAGTGATGTTTATAGATTTTTTTTTAAGTGGGAGCGTGCAAATATTGTTTTAATGTGGCAAACTGCACATTGTGCATTTTATTTTAGATAATTCTCTCCTTCGCCATCTTTTTATATGTTCCTGATTTTTTAATGTTGATGAACATGTTCATGACTATCCAGCCATCTGCAAATGTAGCCCTCACAATTGTTTTCTTAATCCACTCGTTAGATATGCAAATGGTTTGAATGAACTGAAGACAAATGCTTGTATGCTGTTTCAACATTTACTGTAATTTGATTTTTTTTTCTCTGTCTCAACTTTGTGATGTATATGGTGGGAATGTTCTCTGTGTTAATTTAATCAGCACAATTCACTGACATGCTGGACTGAAATGCTAGCTGCTGTTCAGAAGTGTAAACTTTGTTGTTCAGGGCAACATTTAGAGTTGTCTTTGGTACTTTGCTTTTTAGAGTTGTCTCTCAAGCAACACTGTGTGTGGCTCTTCTATCACTGGAGCCGTTGTTTTGAATCGCTGGCAGCCTGATACCGTTTTCTGCGTAGAAATCTTTTTTTTTTTAATCCCTGGCAGGTACCTAGGCCTATGGCAAGTATTGTTCGGGTGTTATTAGAGAAAATGAAATACATAGTGTCTGTTGCTGCTTTAAAAAGGTTTATGTCTGAATATGTAAATAGTTTATCATAATATCTTGTACAGTCCAATGTAAAGTTTTTAATTCAACTTAAAATATGTTGCCATCACATTTGTGTTCACATTCTTCTTTATACAGTACAAAAGATCAGTTATTTGCTAGGGGTATTATTGTTTAAAAAAAAAAGAAGAAAAAAAAAGAAAATTTTACTATTTTTTTTTTCTGTTTGTTTTGTTTTGCTTGGCTTCAAAGTGTACACCAGCAAGTCTTTGGTTTCCATGTGCAGTATTGACGTGAGGTAAACTTAAGGTGAATAACTTTACCGTGGTGTGTGTGGAGAGCATTCTCTTCAGCTTTGGTAGTATTAATACTCTATATCGAGTTAAAACAAACCAATGAGAGAGACATTTGGGTGCGTCTGTGCGCCACAGAAATGTGTATACTGTATATGATTAAATTATCCCCACAGGATCAGTTCAGGCATATTATAATGTAACATCATTTTCTGTATGTCTCAGTCCATTGTAACAATGCAGCAATGGGTTGAATAACTGCCTGTTTAAGCTCATTTACCTCAAGAATTTCTTCCCTTTCTGTAAAAGAGACAGAAATTGTGTTACAGAAAGCTTCTCACATCACTCCATCTTTTGTACTGCTGTTGACACTTACAAATTAAAGAGAACTTTTGTTTTAAAAGCTGAGAAATCATTTGTTATGGTGGACATATTCATCCTACAGCCATCCTATTACAGACAGATAAGACAACAGACTGGTGGTAGATATTCTGAGATGATTATCTACTGTATCAGATAAACTTGACTGCACAAAACAAGGCGTTTTATTAAAACAAAATTTCCAAATTTGCACTATAAATAGTGTTTTACATGAACATATAGTGGGAAAAATAAAAATAAACATGTTTAAAAATGGGGCCTACATACTACAATGTTTATTATTACATATCTTTGTGATCTTACTCTGAATGTATTAATAAATTCAACTAATGTCAGGTCCTAAAAATACTATTGTCTATGTGTAAAACCTGGGATTTATTAAACAATTATCGTTTGGTCATTTTGTACAACAATAAGTATTATAACTAGTTGAAAGTCTCTATAATCCAAAATTAAGAAATGTTGCCTTTAACCATCATTAATTCCCTTTGACCTGTTTATGTCATTAGCATAGTTTGATGGACAGAACTTGGATGAGATTTTGTGCGATGTATCCAAGGGCAGATGTTTTACATTTACCCCCCAAAAAATAGAAGGACTCTGCAAGACACGTGCAAAGCAATGTTTTAAATGTTTGCTATCGCTCTACGCCTTTACTCCTATAACCTGACCATACACAAGGCTCACACATGAGGGCAAACTCTTGTGATTTACTATATGTACAGTAGCTGATGGCCCATTTGTTTCATATTTTAGGCTTTAAGTCCTAAATTATTAGTCCTCTTAAAAAATTAAACTTTAATTATTACATCATTATTTTACTGCTGAGCTACACTAAAACAGAAACAAACCAAACCAAATTGTCGAGGCTAAAATTGTTATTGCTCTGACAAAATCATTCTTTCCCTCCTAAACTCACTCAAGCCCAACAGTAGGTTGGTACATGACTTTTAAGGGTTTTAAGGGTTTGAAGTTGCTGCAGCTCATTCGAATTGCCAGGTTTTGAGACATTTAGTTTGACACACAATGACAGTGATGGTCACAGTACCAGCATATTAACCAGTTTAAACCTTCTCTGATGATATTCGCTATACTGTACGCTCACTGCAGAGCTGCCGGTACTTTGGGAATCTGCCTCGTTACGCATTAACATGCTACATTTTAATTTGGCTTAGCAGTTTGTCTTCAAATTTCAACATTTAAGAGGAGTTGAGGGGCGTTCCGACCAAAACCTGCTGCTGAGTTCAAATAGTTTCAAAGGCTGTTTTGCTTCAGATGAAGTGAGGAAGGTCGGTTTCAATAATCGGTCTGTGGGTCTGATGGATTGACAGACGATGAAATGCTTGGGGCTATAATACCGTCATCACTGTACGAATGTAGGAAGAATTTTAAAATATGTTAACGTTTTAGCTGTTGGTGCATTGCATCCATCCCACCAGCCTAATACTGTGTTGGTTCTACTGTTTTCCTAACAGCTCTCACCTGTTGAGGCACAGACTCCACTAGACCCCTGAAGCTGTTCTGTGGTATGTGGCACCAAGATGTGAGCAACAGATCCTTTCAGTCCTGTAGGTTATGAGGTGGGGCCTCCATGGATCACCCTCGTTTGTCCTGCACATCCCACAAATGCTTGGCCAAGGCACCACCTCAAACCATTCTTCATGTCAGGGAGCTTTATCCTGAAAGAAAGAGACCACAAACATGAGGAAATACCTTTTCTATAAAAGGGCGGACATGTTGTTTATCAGTGCTTACTTACAGTAGGTGGTATGTCGCAAGGTGATATCAGCATGAATGGTCAGACCCAGGGTTTCACAAGGTTTCCTCCTGCCACTGCCTTGTTTTTTTTCCCATAGTGCATCTTGGTGCCACGTGTTCGTGCCCATGCACCTGTCCATCCAGAAAACAACTCATCAGACCAGGCTGTTCTGTCCGTAGACCTCTTTAGTTAATAGGCAGTGCAAGCCAGGAATAGCCCACGAAAGACGCTCAGACCCAGTTTACTTCACCAGTCAGTGATCACAACTTTATGACCACATACAGTAAAGAGTAGAAATTCGGACATTAGACAATTTTGGCAGCTTTGGTCTGGAAATCTAACTTGAGACTGCGGTACCATCAGACACCAGGCGCAGGTCAAACATGAAGGACAACAGACACACAGTACCAGCCAAGGTTTCGTTTTAAGAACAACCTGCACGAGCAGACATCCTAAAGCTCCTTGACCTCCTGAAAACAGGCCTCTGGTAAAGGCTGACGTTTGTGAATGTGTGCCAGAGGTCATCTTGCGAGTTGTAAGCCCAGGCTATGTCCATCATAATTCTCTGGATCTCTGCCATCTATGGCTCATTATCGTCAAAATGATTACGAGTTCTACATCCTGCTTCCTTTTTAAAAAAAATGTCTTGATGCGAGGGGTAAAACATTCATATCAGTTTTAACCCTGTGTTATTATAAGTCGGCGAAGGTTTTACTGATTTAGAGTTCTTCTGGTTCTGTGTCTAAAATAGGTAATATAAACTGTGTTTCTAACATTTGGGGAAACTGTTTCATTTGTTGTCCTCGTCAATCACTTTGTGTTTTACCATTGTACTGTATGCTGCCTTCCCAAGAGCATCTGAAAGCTACAGTGCAGTTTAACTGCAATGTCTGTAATAGATGTCTGTGTAAACACTCGGCAGCTGTAGATGGAAGGCTAGACGTATACCTCTGCACAATAAATCTTATAGTAATTTTCCAAGCCTGTATGACAACTAATGGCACAGAGAAAGGCTTCGTGCTTTATGTATTTGCATTATTGTGCAAGTGAGTTTGCAACAATATGCCGTAGCACTGCTGAGCTGGTGTTATTTTAATTGCACGAGCGCAACATCTTTAATGTCATTTTTGAGCTGCTTTTGCTTTTCGTTGTACCCATATGTTTTTGTGTGAACCAAATATGAGGTTGGGGGAAATAATCGGGGGCCTGGTGAGCTATGGGGACTCGTACTGCTTTAGTAAGTGGCCTGTTTGGATGAACTGTCACTGCTGTACAAAGATGTGTGTGTTTCAGCAGCACAAAATAATTATTACAGGGGAACTGTCATGTAGCGGCGGGACTGCTATTTTGCTACTCTGATGACTAAACACCGGAGGAGAGGGAGCAGCGAGGGGCGCCTGGAACAATATTTTACTCATTTGGACCTGCTCAATTCTACAGCCGCTGCACCCAGTGAATCTGTCAGACAGCCCCATTTCCCCAAGAACAGCTGCTATTTATCTGATTTTCTCATTAGAGTTGACTCATGACTTTATTGTACTGGCTTTGGCAGGGGTACAGCGATACCTAGGTATAAGTCTTGAACACCTGTCAGTGTTCTGAGTTAAATTATGAAATTGCATCTGTATTCATTTCTGTGCAACCTCATTTGCTCTTTTATACATATATGTGACTTTCAGCTTATTTCCAGCCGCTTCGAGTGCAGGTGAAAGAAAAGATGTGAGGACTGATTCTCAGTAGTCATTACACGCGTATACGGTAGTAAGAACAGTATGTAAGAACTACTCAGACCCTTAGCAATGTTTTAATCCTTGGAGGTGAAGGACTTAGGAGATCTTGCTAATTTCACAGATGGTTTAAAATAGATTAGTGTGGAGTAGCTGCTCCCAGAGAAGGGCTGACCCACCAGGCTCCCTCTGCAGCTGCCAAAACCCTGCACCTGATGCTCAGAAGTGCCTTCCAAAAGTCCTGCAAGGTTAAACTCAAACTTAAGCATCCTGAAATGCCATTCACGTTATTGGCTAGAATTCTTATCTCTTACTCAATAAAAATAAAGCATTTCAGTGTTTTTTTTTTTTTGTCGTTATCATTTCACATGGAACTTTGTGGCCTCAGGAAATACAATACAGTACATACAGTGTCTTAGATCCTCATCCTGCAGACAATACCACAACAAACAAAAGACTTGAGTTTGAAACTGACGCGTCCATTGGCAATAGACTATTTTCTTGTTACTTCACGTTCTTTGTCATTACTTTGTCTCATGAATCCAAGAGACATCTTTGCAATAGAATAAAGGAGTGAATCAGACTCCGCATGGTGTTTTGCAAAGGCCAAGCCTGCTGCTAGCGCTGGGCTGTGTCCGAGCTGGCCTGACACAACTCTGGCCTGGCTGAAAAGGCCCAGCTTGGAGTTAATGTGGAAAGACAATGGCACAGGATGAGAAACTCGCCATGGTTTTGTTGGACTTGTCATTCTTTGGTGCATAGCTGTGAGGAAAACCTAGGAACCAACTGAATGTTATTTGTGTTTTTACCCATATTTGGAACAGCCTTCACAAAACCCTTGTGAGAAGGCTGAAACAATGGAGAGGCACTTTCAGAAGGACGGGCCTCGACTCAGGCCAAACCATTTTGGACTTGCTTCACTGGAACGATTTGTCTCTAAAAGGCTTACATCATAGCACAGCTATGGGTTAATTTTTATTATCTTAGATAGTAAATAAAAGTGACTAATCCTAATAATAATTATTATTAGGACCCACATATGCATTAATAGCCCAAAACAACAGCTAAATGTGTCTAAGACCAGTATGTCATAATATATATATATATATATATATTCATGAACGAACACATGTAATAGATTATTTTGTCTAGATCCTATTGCAGTTACTGAACTGAGATGATGCTGAAAACGTATTAGTCTGTGTAAATCAATCACATTTTCTGAGCACAGTTGTTAGGAACACTGGGTTGCTAAATGAACTTTTGAACATCCACATGGGACAATATTTCAGAAAATGTTATTTTGCATACCGTTTCACATCACTGCATCTCCTCAGTGCATTTGTCTCCCAACGCATTTGACTGCATTTCTGTGGGGAAGAATAAATGCGTAATGTTTTTTTAAAAGCATCTCTGCTCCCTCAGCTTTTTGAAGAATTTTAACAAAATAAAGGTTTCTTTCTCAGAATATGTGTTATTCTATCAAAGCTATCACTCAGCTCGCTCATGCATATGTGAATTACACACCTTTATGAATATGTAAATGTTGCGAGAATGCCTCATTAATTAGTAATTCATGCATTTTTCACAAGACCAATACTTTGCCAGTGTAGTCTGATGAATTATCAGCCAGAAGTTAAAAAAGGGATTCATCATCACATTTTCAGAGGTTTTTAGCTACATCTGTAATTTGTGTAATTCAATGAATATGATTCGCAGCCTTTTATGGCAGCATCGCTGCAGCTGTCTCACAATATAATCTATGGATTTCTGCTTGGAGTCAGAAAGTGCACTTCTAATGTTAACAGGCATATTTCGCTATGTAGATGTTTGCTTACATTATTATATTTTTGTTGAAAAATTCAAATACGAGTGTCTCAGACTTTTTTTTCAATAAGCTCCTTTTTAATTTTAAGATAAATGTGAAGAAAATTGATGAGATG
>JAUCMP010000152.1:7500-10000 GCA_030770545.1 Macropodus opercularis
AGATTATCAGGTGTAATCATAACAGTAATTATAACAGGTAATAAAAGGAAGGGACCCATCCACCAGACTTCTGGAGGATGGGCCTTTTTTTCTTTTCTTTTTTGGAGAAGATTATCAGGTGTAATCATTACAGTAATTATAACAGGTAATAAAAGGGACCCATCCACCAGACTGGCCTCCTTACGAGGTGGATGAGAGAAACTGGCGACAGAGAAGCCTTTTTCCACCCTAGCCCAGTACGTCACTAAGCTCCAGGCTTCTAGGCCCTCACAAACCTCGGCCCCAATCCCCCGGTCCAGCTGCGTAGCACCAGTAGTACACATAACCCTAACCCCCCTCCTGGGCCTCAGTGAACCATATTGACCGAGGCAGGACTCCGTGGGTCCCCCAACCCTAACCCCAAACCCTCCTGGGCCTCAGGGAAACATACTGACCAAGGCGGGACTCGGTGGGGCCCCAAACCCTAACCCTAACCCTAACTCCTGCTGAGCATCGGGGAACCATATTGACCAAGGCGGGACTCGGTGGGGCCCCCAACCCTAACCCTAACCCTAACTCCTCCTGGGCCTCGGGGGAACCATATTGATGACCCAGACCACGAAGCCCCACGTCCTAGCCCCGGACGGAGCACCGAAGACGGGGAAGAGTTGGCCGGCGCAAGGGTGGAGAACCAACCCCCCGTAAGCCCCAAATCCTCGCCCAGGACAGGACACCGACGCTGGGCATAAGGTTGGCCACCATGGGGTGGGCCCGCGTGTCAAATTTATCAAAGCTCCTGCAGGGAAAGCGCTCCGGACAATGTGTTTCTGCCCAAAAAACACTTCTGACGAGTTTCAGCACCGCACGCGTGTTTTGTGGAGAACCACCCCCCGCGTGCCCGGCTCGAAGGCCCAGGACGGTGCACCGAAATCGGGTAAAGAGAAGTCGACGGGCCCGCAGGCATGCGTGTCAAATTCATCGAAATTCCTGCAGGGAAAGCGCTCCGGACAATGTTTTTCTGCCCCCGAAACACTTCTGAAAAGTTTCAGCACCGCACGCGTGTTTTGTGGAGAACCACCCCCCGCGTGCCCGGCTCGACGGCCCAGGACGGTGCACCGAAATCGGGTAAAGAGGAGTCGCCGGGCCGGCGTGTCAAATATTTCAAAGTTGCTGCAGGGAAAGCGCTCCGGACAATGTGTTTCTGCCCAAAAAACACTTCTGACGATTTTCAGCACCGGACGCGTGTTTTGTGGAGAACCACCCCCCGCGTGCCCGGCTCGAAGGCCCAGGACGGTGCACCGAAATCGGGTAAAGAGAAGTCGACGGGCCCGCAGGCATGCGTGTAGAATTCATCGAAATTCCTGCAGGTAAAGCGCTCCGGACAATGTGTTTCTGCCCAAAAAACACTTCTGACGAGTTTCAGCACCGGGCGCGTGTTTTGTGGAGAACCACCCCCCGCGTGCCCGGCTCGAAGGCCCAGGGCGGTGCACCGAAATCGGGTAAAGAGAAGTCGACGGGCCCGCAGGCATGCGTGTCAAATTCATCGAAATTCCTGCAGGGAAAGCGCTCCGGACAATGTTTTTCTGCCCAAAAAAACACTTCTGACGATTTTCAGCACCGGACGCGTGTTTTGTGGAGAACCACCCCCCGCGTGCCTGGCTCGACGGCCCAGGACGGTGCACCGAAATCGGGTAAAGAGGAGTCGACGGGCCGACGTGTCAAATATTTCAATGTTGCTGCAGGGAAAGCGCTCCGGACAATGTGTTTCTGCCCAAGAAACACTTCTGAAAAGTTTCAGCACCGCACGCGTGTTTTGTGGAGAACCACCCCCCGCTTGCCCGGCTCGACGGCCCAGGACGGTGCACCGAAATCGGGTAAAGAGGAGTCGACGGGCCGGCGTGTCAAATATTTCAAAGTTGCTGCAGGGAAAGCGCTCCGGACAATGTTTTTCTGCCCAAAAAACACTTCTGACGATTTTCAGCACCGGACGCGTGTTTTGTGGAGAACCACCCCCCGCGTGCCCGGCTCGAAGGCCCAGGACGGAGCACCGAAATCGGGTAAAGAGGAGTCGACGGGCCGGCGTGTCAAATATTTCAAAGTTGCTGCAGGGAAAGCGCTCCGGACAATGTGTTTCTGCCCAAAAAACACTTCTGACGAGTTTCAGCACCGCACGCGTGTTTTGTGGAGAACCACCCCCCGCGTGCCCGGCTCGAAGGCCCAGGACGGTGCACCGAAATCGGGTAAAGAGAAGTCGACGGGCCCGCAGGCATGCGTGTAGAATTCATCGAAATTCCTGCAGGTAAAGCGCTCCGGACAATGTGTTTCTGCCCAAAAAACACTTCTGACGATTTTCAGCACCGGGCGCGTGTTTTGTGGAGAACCACCCCCCGCGTGCCCGGCTCGAAGGCCCAGGACGGTGCACCGAAATCGGGTAAAGAGAAGTCGACGGGCCCGCAGGCATGCGTGTAGAATTCATCGAAATTCCTGCAGGTAAAGCGCTCCGGATAATGTGTTTAGTCCC
>JAUCMP010000152.1:20000-25000 GCA_030770545.1 Macropodus opercularis
TGCAGGAAGTTCTGTGAGGGCTGGCAGGGCGATGAGCTGTGTGGGCAGGAAGGCGTGTGAGCAGCGGGGCCAAGGCAGAACTAATGGGGACCCAGGGCAGCAGTAATAAAAACTACAAAGTCCCATCCACCATACTTCTGGAGGATGGGGCCTTTTTTCTTTTCTTTTTTTTTTTTTGGAGAAGATTATCAGGTGTAATCATTACAGTCGGGGCGGGGGCCAAGGCAGAACTAATGGGGACCCAGGGCAGCAGTAATAAAAACTACAAAGTCCCATCCACCATACTTCTGGAGGATGGGGCCTTTTTTCTTTTCTTTTTTTTTTTTTTTGGAGAAGATTATCAGGTGTAATCATAACAGTAATTATAACAGGTAATAAAAGGGACCCATCCACCAGACTTCTGGAGGATGGGCCTTTTTTTCTTTTCTTTTTTGGAGAAGATTATCAGGTGTAATCATTACAGTAATTATAACAGGTAATAAAAGGGACCCATCCACCAGACTGGCCTCCTTACGAGGTGGATGAGAGAAACTGGCGACAGAGAAGCCTTTTTCCACCCTAGCCCAGTACGTCACTAAGCTCCAGGCTTCTAGGCCCTCACAAACCTCGGCCCCAATCCCCCGGTCCAGCTGCGTAGCACCAGTAGTACACATAACCCTAACCCCCCTCCTGGGCCTCAGTGAACCATATTGACCGAGGCAGGACTCCGTGGGTCCCCCAACCCTAACCCCAAACCCTCCTGGGCCTCAGGGAAACATACTGACCAAGGCGGGACTCGGTGGGGCCCCAAACCCTAACCCTAACCCTAACTCCTGCTGAGCATCGGGGAACCATATTGACCAAGGCGGGACTCGGTGGGGCCCCCAACCCTAACCCTAACTCCTCCTGGGCCTCGGGGGAACCATATTGATGACCCAGACCACGAAGCCCCACGTCCTAGCCCCGGACGGAGCACCGAAGACGGGGAAGAGTTGGCCGGCGCAAGGGTGGAGAACCAACCCCCCGTAAGCCCCAAATCCTCGCCCAGGACAGGACACCGACGCTGGGCATAAGGTTGGCCACCATGGGGTGGGCCCGCGTGTCAAATTTATCAAAGCTCCTGCAGGGAAAGCGCTCCGGACAATGTGTTTCTGCCCAAAAAACACTTCTGACGAGTTTCAGCACCGCACGCGTGTTTTGTGGAGAACCACCCCCCGCGTGCCCGGCTCGAAGGCCCAGGACGGTGCACCGAAATCGGGTAAAGAGAAGTCGACGGGCCCGCAGGCATGCGTGTCAAATTCATCGAAATTCCTGCAGGGAAAGCGCTCCGGACAATGTTTTTCTGCCCCCGAAACACTTCTGAAAAGTTTCAGCACCGCACGCGTGTTTTGTGGAGAACCACCCCCCGCGTGCCCGGCTCGACGGCCCAGGACGGTGCACCGAAATCGGGTAAAGAGGAGTCGCCGGGCCGGCGTGTCAAATATTTCAAAGTTGCTGCAGGGAAAGCGCTCCGGACAATGTGTTTCTGCCCAAAAAACACTTCTGACGATTTTCAGCACCGGACGCGTGTTTTGTGGAGAACCACCCCCCGCGTGCCCGGCTCGAAGGCCCAGGACGGTGCACCGAAATCGGGTAAAGAGAAGTCGACGGGCCCGCAGGCATGCGTGTAGAATTCATCGAAATTCCTGCAGGTAAAGCGCTCCGGACAATGTGTTTCTGCCCAAAAAACACTTCTGACGAGTTTCAGCACCGGGCGCGTGTTTTGTGGAGAACCACCCCCCGCGTGCCCGGCTCGAAGGCCCAGGGCGGTGCACCGAAATCGGGTAAAGAGAAGTCGACGGGCCCGCAGGCATGCGTGTCAAATTCATCGAAATTCCTGCAGGGAAAGCGCTCCGGACAATGTTTTTCTGCCCAAAAAAACACTTCTGACGATTTTCAGCACCGGACGCGTGTTTTGTGGAGAACCACCCCCCGCGTGCCTGGCTCGACGGCCCAGGACGGTGCACCGAAATCGGGTAAAGAGGAGTCGACGGGCCGACGTGTCAAATATTTCAATGTTGCTGCAGGGAAAGCGCTCCGGACAATGTGTTTCTGCCCAAGAAACACTTCTGAAAAGTTTCAGCACCGCACGCGTGTTTTGTGGAGAACCACCCCCCGCTTGCCCGGCTCGACGGCCCAGGACGGTGCACCGAAATCGGGTAAAGAGGAGTCGACGGGCCGGCGTGTCAAATATTTCAAAGTTGCTGCAGGGAAAGCGCTCCGGACAATGTTTTTCTGCCCAAAAAACACTTCTGACGATTTTCAGCACCGGACGCGTGTTTTGTGGAGAACCACCCCCCGCGTGCCCGGCTCGAAGGCCCAGGACGGAGCACCGAAATCGGGTAAAGAGGAGTCGACGGGCCGGCGTGTCAAATATTTCAAAGTTGCTGCAGGGAAAGCGCTCCGGACAATGTGTTTCTGCCCAAAAAACACTTCTGACGAGTTTCAGCACCGCACGCGTGTTTTGTGGAGAACCACCCCCCGCGTGCCCGGCTCGAAGGCCCAGGACGGTGCACCGAAATCGGGTAAAGAGAAGTCGACGGGCCCGCAGGCATGCGTGTAGAATTCATCGAAATTCCTGCAGGTAAAGCGCTCCGGACAATGTGTTTCTGCCCAAAAAACACTTCTGACGATTTTCAGCACCGGGCGCGTGTTTTGTGGAGAACCACCCCCCGCGTGCCCGGCTCGAAGGCCCAGGACGGTGCACCGAAATCGGGTAAAGAGAAGTCGACGGGCCCGCAGGCATGCGTGTCAAATTCATCGAAATTCCTGCAGGGAAAGTGCTCCGAATAATGTGTTTCTGCCCCCGAAACAGTTCTGAAAAGTTTCAGCACCGCACGCGTGTTTTGTGGAGAACCACCCCCCGCGTGCCCGGCTCGACGGCCCAGGACGGTGCACCGAAATCGGGTAAAGAGGAGTCGACGGGCCGGCGTGTCAAATATTTCAAAGTTGCTGCAGGGAAAGCGCTCCGGACAATGTTTTTCTGCCCAAAAAACACTTCTGACGATTTTCAGCACCGGACGCGTGTTTTGTGGAGAACCACCCCCCGCGTGCCCGGCTCGAAGGCCCAGGACGGTGCACCGAAATCGGGTAAAGAGAAGTCGACGGGCCCGCAGGCATGCGTGTCGAATTCATCGAAATTCCTGCAGGGAAAGTGCTCCGGACAATGTGTTTCTGCCCAAAAAACACTTCTGAAAAGTTTCAGCACCGCACGCGTGTTTTGTGGAGAACCACCCCCCGCGTGCCCGGCTCGAAGGCCCAGGACGGTGCACCGAAATCGGGTAAAGAGAAGTCGACGGGCCGGCGTGTCAAATATTTCAAAGTTGCTGCAGGGAAAGCGCTCCGGACAATGTTTTTCTGCCCAAAAAACACTTCTGACGATTTTCAGCACCGGACGCGTGTTTTGTGGAGAACCACCCCCCGCGTGCCCGGCTCGAAGGCCCAGGACGGTGCACCGAAATCGGGTAAAGAGAAGTCGACGGGCCCGCAGGCATGCGTGTAGAATTCATCGAAATTCCTGCAGGTAAAGCGCTCCGGATAATGTGTTTAGTCCCAAAAAACACTTCTGACGAGTTTCAGCACCGCACGCGTGTTTTGTGGAGAACCACCCCCCGCGTGCTTGGCTCGAAGTCCCAGGACGGTGCACCGAAATCGGGTAAAGAGAAGTCGACGGGCCCGCAGGCATGCGTGTAGAATTCATCGAAATTCCTGCAGGTAAAGCGCTCCGGACAATGTGTTTCTGCCCAAAAAACACTTCTGACGATTTTCAGCACCGGACGCGTGTTTTGTGGAGAACCACCCCCCGCGTGCTTGGCTCGAAGTCCCAGGACGGTGCACCGAAATCGGGTAAAGAGAAGTCGACGGGCCCGCAGGCATGCGTGTAGAATTCATCGAAATTCCTGCAGGTAAAGCGCTCCGGATAATGTGTTTAGTCCCAAAAAACACTTCTGAAAAGTTTCAGCACCGCACGCGTGTTTTGTGGAGAACCACCCCCCGCGTGCCCGGCTCGAAGGCCCAGGACGGTGCACCGAAATCGGGTAAAGAGGAGTCGCCGGGCCGGCGTGTCAAATATTTCAAAGTTGCTGCAGGGAAAGCGCTCCGGACAATGTGTTTCTGCCCAAAAAACACTTCTGACGATTTTCAGCACCGGACGCGTGTTTTGTGGAGAACCACCCCCCGCGTGCCCGGCTCGAAGGCCCAGGACGGTGCACCGAAATCGGGTAAAGAGGAGTCGACGGGCCGGCGTGTCAAATATTTCAAAGTGTCGGCAGGGGAATGGAAATTTATTTCCCCTGCTGACACTCGGAAAAATTTCCGCACCCAAAGCCTTTTCATTTTCTAAGTTCTGGCAGGGGAATGGAAATTTATTTCCCCTGAAAACACTTTGAAAAATTTCCGCACTCAAACGCCTTTCGTTTTCTAAGTTCCGGCAGGGGAATGGAAATTTATTTCCCCTGCTTTCCCTTGGCGCCTCGGTTGCACCCAGGGCGCCGGCACCCGCGTGGGGCAAAGAAAAACCTCCCAGCGGGCCCACCGGGTGGCGCCGCCGGTCGGCCCGGGCTTCAAATATTTCAAAGTGTCAGCAGGGGAAAAGAAAATTTATTTCCCCTGCTGGCACTCGGAAAAATTTCCGCACCCAAAGCCTTTTCATTTTCTAAGTGCCGGCAGGGGAATGGAAATTTATTTCCCCTGCTGGCACTCGGAAAAATTTCCGCACCCAAAGCCTTTTCATTTTCTAAGTGCCGGCAGGGGAATGGAAATTTATTTCCCCTGAAAACACTTTGAAAAATTTTCGCACTCAAACGCCTTTCATTTTCTAAGTGCCGGCAGGGGAATGGAAATTTATTTCCCCTGCTGGCACTCGGAAAAATTTCCGCACCCAAAGCCTTTTCATTTTCTAAGTGCCGGCAGGGGAATGGAAATTTATTTCCCCTGCTGGCACTCGGAAAAATTTCCGCACCCAAAGCCTTTTCATTTTCTAA
>JAUCMP010000152.1:35000-37500 GCA_030770545.1 Macropodus opercularis
CCCAGACCACGAAGCCCCACGTCCTAGCCCCGGACGGAGCACCGAAGACGGGGAAGAGTTTGGCCGGCGCAAGGGTGGAGAACCAACCCCCCGTAAGCCCCAAATCCTCGCCCAGGACAGGACACCGACGCTGGGCATAAGGTTGGCCACCATGGGGTGGGCCCGCGTGTCAAATTTATCAAAGCTCCTGCAGGGAAAGCGCTCCGGACAATGTGTTTCTGCCCAAAAAACACTTCTGACGATTTTCAGCACCGGGCGCGTGTTTTGTGGAGAACCACCCCCCGCGTGCCCGGCTCGAAGGCCCAGGACGGTGCACCGAAATCGGGTAAAGAGAAGTCGACGGGCCCGCAGGCATGCGTGTCAAATTCATCGAAATTCCTGCAGGGAAAGTGCTCCGAACAATGTGTTTCTGCCCCCGAAACAGTTCTGAAAAGTTTCAGCACCGCACGCGTGTTTTGTGGAGAACCACCCCCCGCGTGCCCGGCTCGAAGGCCCAGGACGGTGCACCGAAATCGGGTAAAGAGAAGTCGACGGGCCGGCGTGTCAAATATTTCAAAGTTGCTGCAGGGAAAGCGCTCCGGACAATGTTTTTCTGCCCAAAAAACACTTCTGACGATTTTCAGCACCGGACGCGTGTTTTGTGGAGAACCACCCCCCGCGTGCCCGGCTCGAAGGCCCAGGACGGTGCACCGAAATCGGGTAAAGAGAAGTCGACGGGCCCGCAGGCATGCGTGTAGAATTCATCGAAATTCCTGCAGGTAAAGCGCTCCGGATAATGTGTTTAGTCCCAAAAAACACTTCTGACGAGTTTCAGCACCGCACGCGTGTTTTGTGGAGAACCACCCCCCGCGTGCTTGGCTCGAAGTCCCAGGACGGTGCACCGAAATCGGGTAAAGAGAAGTCGACGGGCCCGCAGGCATGCGTGTAGAATTCATCGAAATTCCTGCAGGTAAAGCGCTCCGGACAATGTGTTTCTGCCCAAAAAACACTTCTGACGATTTTCAGCACCGGACGCGTGTTTTGTGGAGAACCACCCCCCGCGTGCTTGGCTCGAAGTCCCAGGACGGTGCACCGAAATCGGGTAAAGAGAAGTCGACGGGCCCGCAGGCATGCGTGTAGAATTCATCGAAATTCCTGCAGGTAAAGCGCTCCGGATAATGTGTTTAGTCCCAAAAAACACTTCTGAAAAGTTTCAGCACCGCACGCGTGTTTTGTGGAGAACCACCCCCCGCGTGCCCGGCTCGAAGGCCCAGGACGGTGCACCGAAATCGGGTAAAGAGGAGTCGCCGGGCCGGCGTGTCAAATATTTCAAAGTTGCTGCAGGGAAAGCGCTCCGGACAATGTGTTTCTGCCCAAAAAACACTTCTGACGATTTTCAGCACCGGACGCGTGTTTTGTGGAGAACCACCCCCCGCGTGCCCGGCTCGAAGGCCCAGGACGGTGCACCGAAATCGGGTAAAGAGGAGTCGACGGGCCGGCGTGTCAAATATTTCAAAGTGTCGGCAGGGGAATGGAAATTTATTTCCCCTGCTGACACTCGGAAAAATTTCCGCACCCAAAGCCTTTTCATTTTCTAAGTTCTGGCAGGGGAATGGAAATTTATTTCCCCTGAAAACACTTTGAAAAATTTCCGCACTCAAACGCCTTTCGTTTTCTAAGTTCCGGCAGGGGAATGGAAATTTATTTCCCCTGCTTTCCCTTGGCGCCTCGGTTGCACCCAGGGCGCCGGCACCCGCGTGGGGCAAAGAAAAACCTCCCAGCGGGCCCACCGGGTGGCGCCGCCGGTCGGCCCGGGCTTCAAATATTTCAAAGTGTCAGCAGGGGAAAAGAAAATTTATTTCCCCTGCTGGCACTCGGAAAAATTTCCGCACCCAAAGCCTTTTCATTTTCTAAGTGCCGGCAGGGGAATGGAAATTTATTTCCCCTGCTGGCACTCGGAAAAATTTCCGCACCCAAAGCCTTTTCATTTTCTAAGTGCCGGCAGGGGAATGGAAATTTATTTCCCCTGAAAACACTTTGAAAAATTTTCGCACTCAAACGCCTTTCATTTTCTAAGTGCCGGCAGGGGAATGGAAATTTATTTCCCCTGCTGGCACTCGGAAAAATTTCCGCACCCAAAGCCTTTTCATTTTCTAAGTGCCGGCAGGGGAATGGAAATTTATTTCCCCTGCTGGCACTCGGAAAAATTTCCGCACCCAAAGCCTTTTCATTTTCTAAGTGCCGGCAGGGGAATGGAAATTTATTTCCCCTGCTGGCACTCGGAAAAATTTCCGCACCCAAAGCCTTTTCATTTTCTAAGTGCCGGCAGGGGAATGGAAATTTATTTCCCCTGCTGGCACTCGGAAAAATTTTCGCACCCAAACGCCTTTCTTTTTCTAAGTGCCGGCAGGGGAATGGAAATTTATTTCCCCTGCTGGCACTCGGAAAAATTTCCGCACCCAAAGCCTTTTCATTTTCTAAGTGCCGGCAGGGGAATGGAAATTTATTTCCCCTGCTGGCA
>CM061113.1:0-16497 GCA_030770545.1 Macropodus opercularis
AAGCATAATAGGGCTGAGAGTAAATGGGTGCGGTGAAATGCGAGGCCTGAGAGGCTTAGTATAAAGGCTGTTGAAACGGTGAAGTGAATAGGGGTCATATAGGTAATTATGGAGTTTAACCACAAGTTTTTGAGCCGAAATCAAATGTTTTTTTTAATACTAATTACCCATTCTGCTCATTCTAGTCCTCCTTGGATTCATTCATAAACTAGGCCGAGAGTTAATAAAATTAAAACGACTGATGCTCAGATAAAGGTGGTTAGAGGGGATGTGAGTTGATCTCCCCATGGGAGGGGAAGCAAGAGGGCGATTTCTAGGTCAAAAAGTAAAAATAAAATAGCAACTAGAAAAAATCGAATGGAAAAAGGTAAACGAGCTGTTCCTAGTGGGTCAAAGCCACATTCATAGGGAGATAGTTTTTCATAATCCGGGTTTATTTGTGGGAGTCAAAATGAGACGAGGGCTAAAATAATAGAAAGGGTCATTGTAATAGTAATAATTGTGATAAAAAGGTTCATTATCTTTCCTTGGATTTTAACCAAGACCTGGTGATTGGAAGTCACAAATACTTTCTTTATACTAGAAAGATTAAGATCCTCATCAGTAGATGGAAATGTATAAGAATAGTCAGACGACGTCTACGAAGTGTCAATATCAAGCAGCTGCTTCAAAGCCAAAGTGGTGGCCGGATGTGAAGTGGTATTGAATTTGGCGTAAGAGGCAAACAGCTAAGAAAGAAGATCCAATAATTACATGAAGGCCGTGGAATCCCGTGGCAACGAAAAAAGTTGAACCATAAACTCCGTCTGCAATTGTGAAGGGGGCTTCGTAATATTCTATTGCCTGAAGAAGGGTAAAATATATTCCCAAGAGGATAGTTAATGCGAGTGATTGAATTGCTTGTTTTCGTTCTCCTTCTATAATACTATGGTGGGCTCATGTAACGGTTACGCCGGAAGCAAGTAAAACGGCTGTATTTAGTAAAGGAACTTCGAATGGGTCGAGAGGAGAAATTCCTGTTGGGGGTCAAGATCCCCCTAACTCTGGAGTTGGGGCGAGGCTGGAGTGGTAAAATGCTCAGAAAAACCCTAAAAAGAAAAACACCTCTGAAGTAATAAATAGAATTATACCAAATCGTAAGCCTTTTTGAACGGGCGGGGTGTGGTGGCCTTGGTATGTTCCCTCTCGAATAATATCTCGTCATCATTGGAGTATTGTCAGGAGTAAGAGGATAAGGCCTAGGGTTATTAAAATTGTTGAGTGGAAGTGAAATCAGATTGCAAGACCTGATGTTATTAACAAAGCGGCAACTGCACCTGTTAAAGGTCAGGGGCTGGGGTCTACTATGTGGTATGCGTGAGCTTGATGGGCCATTTAGATGTTTTCTTGTAAATATAGGCTTAGTAATAGAACGAAAACATATGCCTGAATTAAAGCGACGGCTACTTCAAGTAATGTAAGAAGAAATAATAATGCGCTTGTAAGGATGGCTACTGTGGGTATTAGCGGGAGTAGAACAAAAGCAGCTGTTGCGATAAGTTGAATTAGTAAGTGACCTGCGGTAAGGTTAGCAGTTAATCGAACTCCTAGGGCGAAAGGGCGAATGAGTAAACTAATTGTTTCGATAATAACGAGGACTGGAATAAGTAAGGTGGGGGTCCCTTCCGGGAGAAGGTGACTTAGGGCATGGGTTGGTTGATTACGTATACCAATAATAACGGTAGCGAGCCAGAAAGGTACGGCGATGCCTATATTTATTGATAGTTGTGTTGTAGGGGTAAATGTATATGGTAATAATCCAAGCATGTTAAGAGGTAGAAGAAAGATTATTAGGGATGCAAAAATAAGAGCTCATTTGTGTCCTTCAGGTTTTAATGGGAGAAATAATTGTTGTGTAAATCGATTGATAAATCAGTTTTGAAGTGTTAATACCCGACTTCCTAATCATCGAGTTGTGGGGGTGGGAAATAAAATTCATGGAAATGTTAAGGCTAGGGTAATTAGGGGAATTCCTAATAGTGTGGGGCTCGCAAATTGGTCAAAGAAGTTTAGTACCATGGTCAGTTTCAGGGTTCTGTTATAGATTTTTTTGAGTTTGGCAGGGTTGGCTCATGGGGAAATGTATGTGCTATAACTTTTTGGGGAATAATAGTTAAGAAAATAAATCAGGAGAAGAATAGGATAGCAAATCAAGGGGCCGGGTTGAGTTGAGGCATTTCACCAAGGGTGGTTGGTAGTCACCATTCTTTAGCTTAAAAGGCTAACGCTTTTTACCGTTTAGCTTCTTGGTGAGGCGTCTTTAATTATTAAATAAGATCAGTTTTCGAAGTGTTTTAATGGTACAGCTTCTACTACGATTGGTATGAAACTGTGATTGGCCCCACAAATTTCTGAGCATTGTCCATAAAAAACCCCTGGTCGGGAGGCAACAAAAGCTGTTTGGTTTAATCGGCCAGGAACTGCGTCAAGTTTAATCCCAAGGGAGGGAATTGCCCAAGAGTGAAGGACATCATCAGCTGTAACTAGTACTCGAACTGGTGAATTAAATGGGACTACTATTCGATGATCTGTCTCTAAAAGACGAAATTGGCCGGGAGAAAGCTCTTGAGTAGGAATTATGTAGGAGTCAAATTCAAGGTTTTCATAGTCTGTATACTCATAGCTTCAGTATCATTGGTGTCCAACAGCTTTAACTGTTAAATGGGGGTTGTTAATTTCGTCTATTATATATAAAATTCGTAAGGAAGGAAGGGCAATTAAAATAAGAATTACAGCGGGGAGGATTGTTCAAATAATTTCAATTTCTTGTGAGTCAAGAATGTATTTGTTTGTTAGCTTTGTTGTGACTATGGCTACAATAATATAAAGTACAAATGCACTAATTAAAAATAAAATTACTAAGGCATGATCATGGAATTGAAGGAGTTCTTCTATTACAGGGGAAGCAGCGTCTTGGAATCCTAATAGGGAGGGATGTGCCATTGGGTGTAAGATACGGAGGGTTTAAACCTCCGATTCTGCCTCGACAAGGCAATGTAATATCATTTTACTAGTATCTTATGAAGAAAGTGACAGAGTGGTTATGTGGTTGGCTTGAAACCAGCTTACGGGGGTTCAATTCCTTCCTTTCTCGAATTATGATTTTACCTGAACAAATGCAGGTTCTTCAAATGTGTGGTAGGGAGGAGGGCAGCCGTGAAGTCATTCTACATTTGTTATAGTTATTTCTGTGGATAAAACTTCTCGTTTAGAGACGAAAGCTTCTCAGATAATATATAAGAATAAAATTACTGCTACTAGTGAGATTAGAGAACCAATAGAAGATATCGTGTTTCAAAGGGTGTAAGCATCAGGATAGTCTGAATATCGACGAGGTATTCCGGCTAAACCTAAAAAATGTTGTGGGAAGAAGGTTAAGTTTACACCAATAAATATTACACCAAAGTGAATTTTAGAGAGTGTTCCGTGGAAAGTGTAACCTGTAAATAAAGGGAATCAGTGTACGAAGGCGCCTATGATGGCAAAGACTGCTCCTATAGATAAAACGTAGTGGAAGTGGGCTACTACATAATATGTGTCGTGAAGGACAATATCTAACGAGGAATTAGCTAATACAATACCGGTTAATCCGCCCACTGTAAATAGGAAAATGAAACCTAAAGCTCATAAAAGTGGGGTATCTCATTTAATAGTTCCTCCGTGAAGTGTAGCAAGTCAACTGAAAACTTTAACACCAGTGGGAATAGCAATAATTATTGTAGCGGAGGTAAAGTATGCTCGAGTATCTACATCCATACCTACTGTGAATATGTGATGGGCTCACACAATAAAGCCTAAAAGTCCAATTGCTATTATTGCCCATACTATTCCCATATAACCGAATGGTTCTTTTTTACCTGCGTAATAAGCCACAATGTGGGAAATTATTCCAAACCCGGGGAGGATAAGGATGTAAACTTCTGGGTGTCCGAAGAATCAGAATAAATGTTGGTATAAGATTGGATCCCCGCCGCCTGCCGGATCAAAGAAGGTAGTATTTAAATTTCGATCTGTTAGAAGTATTGTAATCCCGGCAGCTAAAACAGGAAGAGATAGTAAAAGTAGAACAGCCGTAATTAAAACAGCTCATACAAACAAAGGTGTTTGATATTGGGAAATTGCGGGTGGTTTTATATTAATAATTGTTGTAATGAAATTAATTGCCCCTAGAATAGAAGAAACACCTGCTAAATGTAGTGAGAAAATTGCCAAGTCTACAGAGGCTCCTGCATGAGCCAGGTTACTGGCTAGAGGGGGATAAACGGTTCAACCGGTTCCAGCCCCTGCCTCTACTCCTGAAGAGGCCAATAATAAGAGAAAGGAGGGTGGTAATAGTCAAAAACTCATGTTGTTTATTCGTGGAAATGCTATGTCTGGGGCGCCGATCATAAGAGGGATGAGTCAGTTTCCAAAACCTCCAATTATTACTGGCATTACTATAAAGAAAATTATTACGAATGCATGTGCGGTAACAATTACATTATAAATTTGATCATCTCCGAGAAGAGACCCGGGTTGGCTTAATTCTGCTCGGATGAGTAGGCTTAGAGCTGTACCGACTATTCCAGCTCAAGCACCAAAAATTAAATAGAGGGTGCCGATATCTTTGTGATTGGTCGAGAAAAATCAACGTGTGATTGTCACAGGTGGGTAAGATGGCTGAGATTTAAGCGGTGGATTGTAGCCCCATGCACAGAGGTTTAAGTCCTCTTCTTATCAAGCCCCGAGGTGTCTTACATATAAGATTGCAAATCTTAAGAAGCAGGCTAATTACTTGCCGGGGCTTTCCCCGCCTTTTTCAAGGCAGGCGGGGAAAGGTAGATGAATGCTCGTTGGTTGGGGCGCTTAGCTGTTAACTAAGATTTTGTAGGATCGAGGCCTGCTCATCTAGGAAGGCTTTAGCTTAATTAAAGTGTCTGTTTTGCATGCAGAAGATGTGAGTTAGTATCTTGCAGGTCTTATCAGGAATTGGGGGATTTTCACCCTCGCTTAGGGCTTTGAAGGCCCTTGGTCTTATGTTATCCTAAATTCCTTAAAGTTGTAATAAAGTTGTTATAGCTGGTATTAGGGGGAGGAGGGAGATTGTACCAGTTGTTGTGATGGCTAATGGAAGTACGGTTAGGTTTGAGGTTAGTCGTCAGGGGGTAGAACCAGTTAGAACGTTGGGTGATATGGTAAGAGTCATTGCGTATGAAAGTCGTAGGTAAAAGTACAGGCTTAAGAGTGCGCTTATGGCTGCTAAGGTGGCTGTTAATCCTAATTCTTGTTTAGTCAATTCTTGAATAATAAGTCATTTTGGTATAAAACCTGTGAGTGGTGGGAGACCACCAAGAGATAGTAAGATTAATGGAGTGAGGGCTGTTAGGACTGGGGCTTTCGTTCATGAAATAGCTAGTATATTAATGGTTGTAGCTTTGTTTGTTTTAAACATTAGGAAGGTTGAAAATGTCATGAGGAAATATGTTAATAGTGTCAGTAGTGTTAAGGAGGGTAAGAAAGAAAGAACAACTGTTATTCAACCTAAGTGTGCAATAGATGAGTAGGCGAGAATTTTTCGTAATTGTGTTTGGTTTAAGCCTGCTCAGCCACCGACGAGCATAGATAATAACCCGATTAGTACTGGAAGTGTGGGGTTGTTAGGTTGAATTTGGAGTAATAAGGCGAATGGAGCTAGTTTTTGTCATGTTGATATAATTAGTCCTGTATTTAAGTCTAGGCCTTGGAGGACTTCGGGAAGTCATGCATGTATTGGTGCTAATCCAATTTTTAGTGATAGGGCTAAAATAATTAAAGTGGAGGAGAATGGGTTTGATATTTGTTGAATATTTCACTCTCCAGTAATCCATGCATTGGTAGTACTTGCAAATAAGAGTGTGGCAGCTGCAGTTGCTTGTGTGAGGAAATATTTGGTGGTTGCTTCTACTGCACGAGGGTGATGATGTTGCGTCATCAGGGGTAAAATAGCGAGAGTGTTAATTTCAAGGCCTATTCAAGCTAGTATTCAATGGGAACTTGCGAATGTAATTGTAGTTCCCAAGCCAAGTCCAAAGAGTAGGATGACTAAAATATGGGGATTCATTAGTAAAGGAAGGGGTTTAACCTACATTTTTGGGGTATGGGCCCAAAAGCTTAATTAGCTGACTTTACTAGAAAGTGGTGTAGTGGAAGCACTAAGAGTTTTGATCTCTTCGGGTAGGGTTCAAACCCCTTCTTTCTAGAAAGTATTAAGGAACTGAAGGGACTTTAACCCTTATTATTCACTACATCAAAGTGGTCCTTTGTTTCAGGCACAGTTCCTTTAAATGTTTAGAATTGAGGAGGTAAACCTGCGAATGCAATTGGTAATGAGAGGTGTCAAATTACCAAGGCTAGTGTGAGTGGAAGAAAACTTTTTCAAATTAAATGCATAAGCTGATCATATCGAAATCGGGGGTAAGAAGCTCGTACTCAGAGAAATATAATTGAGAGTAGAGCAGCTTTTGTTATTAAATTAATAGAAGTAAGTTCAGGGATAGCTGGAATGTAAGAGGCTCCTAAAAATAGTGTGGCAGATAGTGTGTTTATTAGGAGAATATTAGCATATTCTGCCAGAAAAAATAGGGCAAATGGGCCTCCTGCATATTCTACATTAAATCCTGATACTAATTCAGATTCTCCTTCTGTGAGATCGAAGGGGGCTCGGTTTGTTTCGGCTAGGGTAGAAATAAACCATATTGCGGCGAGAGGTCATGCTGGGAAGATTAATCAAATATTTTCTTGGGCTGTACTAAAAGTTTGTAATGTAAAGCCTCCCGTAATAATAATGGCATTTAATAAAATTAACCCTAAACTTACTTCGTAGGAAATTGTTTGGGCTACAGCACGTAATGCTCCAATTAAGGCGTATTTTGAGTTTGATGCTCAGCCTGAGCCTAAAATGGAGTATACTGCGAGACTTGAAATGGCGAGAATAAATAAAATGCCAAGATTAAGGTCTAGTACCGGGAAAGGTATTGGGATAGGGGCTCAAAGAATTAATGCTAGGGTTAATGCAAAGATTGGAGTGAAGATGAAAAGAATTGGTGAAGATATTGAGGGGCGGATGGGTTCTTTAATGAATAGTTTAACTCCATCTGCAATTGGTTGTAAAAGGCCAAATGGACCTACAATGTTTGGGCCTTTTCGTAGTTGTATATATCCTAGGACTTTTCGTTCAACTAGGGTAAAGAAAGCAACAGCTAGAAGGATTGGGACAATATAAATCAGTGGGTTAATAATGTGTGTTAAAAGTATTGAGATCATAGTTAAGAAGAGGACTTGAACCTCTGTTTAAAGGGCTTAGGTCTTTTGCATTAGCCGGGCTCTGCCACCTTAACATGCCATTTTCTTAGGCAAAGGGGTATGCCCCTTTGCCTAATTTAGTTGTCTTCATTAGATAGGGGTGAGGCATGCTTGAAGTATTGGCCTCTTCTTTTCGGTCCTTTCGTACTGGGAAAGATCATTTCATAGATAGAAACTGACCTGGATTACTCCGGTCTGAACTCAGATCACGTAGGACTTTAATCGTTGAACAAACGAACCCTTAATAGCGGCTGCACCATTAGGATGTCCTGATCCAACATCGAGGTCGTAAACCCTCTTGTCGATATGGACTCTAAAAGAGGATTGCGCTGTTATCCCTAGGGTAACTCGGTCCGTTGATCGGCATTGCCGGATCTAAAGGTCAGAAATTCTGTTAATTAGAGTTGTGTCTCTTTGTTGTAAGAGGGGTGCTCTCAATCCACGTGGGGGTTTTTTATTTCCCCGCGGTCGCCCCAACCAAAGACATTAGGGCAGTAATTCTCTTTGTTTATTCCTTTAACAGGGGTGTTTAACAAGATCTGCTTTGGTGTCTAAAGCTCCATAGGGTCTTCTCGTCTTATGTTTTTATCTCCGCTTCTGCACGGAGAGATCAATTTCATTGACTGGAAAAAGGAGACAGTTAAGCCCTCGTCGTGCCATTCATACAGGTCTTCATTTAAAAGACAAGTGATTGCGCTACCTTTGCACGGTCAAAATACCGCGGCCGTTAAACTTTTGTCACAGGGCAGGCGGGACCTCTTATTCTTAGTTTTTGCAAGAGGCGATGTTTTTGGTAAACAGGCGAGGCTTGTGTTTGCCGAGTTCCTTCTTTTTCTTTTAGTCTTTCCTTTTAGGCACACCGGTGTGGGTTTAACGGTTGATTTTGAATGGTTTTCTTGTTATTTTGTTTGTTATTCAATACCCTCTTTATTTGGGGCCGATAATATTCGGTGGAATGTCCGTTCCGAGTTACATGTGTGCAGGGAGAGAGTCTTCTCTCTTATTACTCATATTAGCATAATCTCCCCCACGTTTACGTGGGGTGGCTTAATAAAATTAGGGGGGTGAGATGTATTATCGGAATTAGTGGATAAATTCTATGTGCCTGAGCTTTAACGCTTTCTTTAGGTGGCTGCTTTTAGGCCCACTAAGACACGTATCCTTTGTTAATTATGATCTTTACCCATCTGGAAAAGTTGTATCTTTATTTAAAGGAGCTGTACCTCCTTTAACTAACTTTTTTGGTTCTTCTTGAATCAGTTTAAATAGTTATAGCTGAAGGGAAAAACCAAAAAGCTGAACTTCTATTCATTTCTTAAGCAACCAGCTATAACTAAGTTCGGTAGGTCTGTCACCTCTACTCTAAGCTCTTCCCACTCTTTTGCCACAGAGACGGGTTGGCCCTATTTTTAGGCTGTCTTGGAGTAGCTCACTTAGTTTCGGGGAGGCAAACTAAAGTGCTCTTTGCTTGAATTTTTCTAGCTAAATCATGATGCAAAAGGTACAAGGGTTAATCTCTGCTTTTTTTTACTTTACTGGGTTTTTTCATTTCTCTTTCAGCGTTCCCTTGCGGTACTTTTTCTATAGCTCTTATATCCCTTTTCTGTCGCCCATACTTGGGGGGAAAAATGGTTTGTTTTTATGTTTTAGGGTTTGAGGGGTTATGAATAATGTTTGTTGAATTTGGTTTGAGGCTAGCTGTTGGGTGTCAAGGTGATCCGACTTGCACGGATGACTTCTCGGTGTAAGGGAGATGCTTTTCTATTTTAGCTACACTTTGATTTTTCCAAGTACACCTTCCGGTACACTTACCATGTTACGACTTGCCTCCCCTTTGCATTTGTAGTGTTTTAATTATTTTAAATTAAGAGCTTGGGGAGAGTGACGGGCGGTGTGTGCGCGCTTTAGGGCCGGTTTCAGCTGAACTCTCTATTTTCCGCTTACTGCTAAATCCTCCTTTAAATACACATTTCAGTGTATTATCCGTATTCTCTAGTTTAGAGAATGTAGCCCATTTCTTCCCCTCTCATACGCTACACCTCGACCTGACGTTTTGGGCTTTGCCATTTTTGCTTACTGTTTTTCCTTCACAGGGTAAGCTGACGACGGCGGTATATAGGCGGGAAAAACAAGAGAGGGTGAGGTTGAACGGGGGTTATCGGTTCTAGAACAGGCTCCTCTAGGTGGATCTTAAGCACCGCCAAGTCCTTTGGGTTTTAAGCTGATGCTCGTAGTACCCTGGCGAATAGTGAGTGTAGTAGTCTATCAATGTTTAGGGCCAAGCATAGTGGGGTATCTAATCCCAGTTTGTGTCTTGGCTTTCGTGGGTTCAATAATATAAGGCCACTTTCGTAGTTGTGCTTTTTATTTTCAAATGCGTATAACAGCTGTGAAAATTTTCGACCTTAGTTTAGTAATATTTTAACCACCCTTTACGCCGTGAATTATCAACCTGAGCCCCTCGTATAACCGCGGTGGCTGGCACGAGTTTTACCGGCTCTTTTTACTTTAACTAAGTCAAGTTTTCACTTATGGCTTAATATTTATCACTGCTGAGTTCCCTTGTGGGTGTGGCTAAGCAAGGTGTTATGGGCTATATTTCTATGTGCCTGATACCAGCTCCTTGTTTCCGTACTAAGGGAGACTGTAGGGCATTCTCACAGGGGCGCGGATACTTGCATGTGTAAGTTTAGTTGTAGTTGATAATAAAGTCAGGACCAAGCTTTTGTGCTTACGGAGCTTTCTAGGGCTCATCTTAACGTCTTCAGGGTTATACTTTAATTAAGCTACGTTAGCATTTGCAATATTATAATAGTGTAAATGAACACAATTATGGGCTGATTTTAGATTTCTAGAGAGTTTCCTGTTTCCGGGGGGTTTGCAGGAGTGTTATGCTTTTTAGGAGTTTAGGGGGGTAGGGGGGTTTAACGCGAACAAACGAAGGGGGATATATTAGATAAATTAGGAGAAATACTTGATACTTTATGCTCTTGATATTTTAATATGCAATTCTTATGTAATGTCTTTTCATCACTCATACATATTATTTATGCCAAGGAGGGGTACTACCTTGTTTAGTGCACTGTTTTATGCACTCTGAAAAGCCTATTGAAAGGAAAAAAAAAAAAAATAAAAACCCCATGCGCCTGTGGAGAGAACGCCCGGCATGTGAAGTTAAAGAGGAGTATGTACTCCACCATTAACTTATGTAATTTACGATGAAAGAATGAGGAATGAACCAATTAATGGACCTGAAATAGGAACCAAATGCCAGGAATAAATCATATCGTGAAACCCCCACAATTAATGGACCTGACTATCATTAAACGAATGCGTAGAGGTATCAACTGATGGTCGGTTCTTATTGGGCTAAAATGGTTTTTCTTGGCGAGATTTTGAGTCCTGGTATAACTTAACCAGTGGGTTAAATTAGTTCGGTCTTAAATTTCGCCCGGTATTTATTTAAAATTATGTATATATATATATATATATGGTTTATGTATTTCTTAGTATTATGTTTACTTGTATGTTTTAGATAAATTTTAGCTAAAATATAAATGTTAGTCCTGAATAATTATTGATTAGTTTAACATAAATATATGGTGTAAATACATATATGTAATTGCGCAAAGAATAGTTTAGTTTAGAATCCTAGCTTTGGGAGTTAGGGGTGGAAGTTAAAATCTTTCTTCTTTGATGAGCGCTAGGGGGGAATTTAACCTCCGACGTCCGGTTTACAAGACCGGCGCTCTGGTCGCTGAGCTACTAGGGCTATTCGTCGTTTGTATTTTTTAAAAGAATTTTATCTTCTACGATTCCCGCGAGTGGGATAAAAATTAGGAATAATAGGAAGTAAAGAAGGGATGCGATTTGACCAATGATAATATAGGGGTCTTCTACTGGTATCCCTCCGATTCATGTAAGAATTAGTACATCTGCAATTAAAGTTCAAAACATGAATTGGGAGATTGGTCGGAATGTTATGCTTCGTTGTTTTGATGTATGTAAGAAGGGTACTAATATAAGGACAAGAATGGAAGCTAGTAAGGCCAGGACACCTCCTAATTTGTTTGGAATTGAACGAAGAATTGCGTATGCGAATAAAAAGTATCATTCCGGTTTAATATGGGGGGGAGTTACTAAAGGATTGGCTGGGGTGAAATTGTCTGGATCGCCTAAAAGGTTGGGGGAAAATAGGGATAGGGAAATTAGTGCAATAAGGAGAATCGCAAATCCTATAAGGTCTTTATAAGAGAAGTAAGGGTGGAAGGTGATTTTGTCCACATTCGAATTTAGACCTAAGGGGTTGTTTGAGCCTGTTTCATGGAGGAATAGGAGATGGATGATTGTTATAGCTGCAATAATAAAGGGGAATAAGAAGTGGAAAGCGAAGAATCGGGTTAGGGTGGCATTGTCTACGGAAAAGCCACCTCAAATTCATTGAACTAATATGTTTCCGACATAAGGGACAGCGGATAGTAAATTTGTAATAACGGTAGCACCTCAGAAAGATATTTGTCCTCATGGGAGAACGTAGCCAACGAAAGCAGTTATTATGGTTAATAAAAAAAGAACTACTCCAATATTTCATGTTTCTTTATATATGTATGATCCATAGTATAATCCTCGGCCGATGTGAAGATAAATACAGATAAAAAAGAATGATGCGCCGTTGGCATGTATATTTCGGATGAGTCATCCATAATTTACATCTCGGCAAATGTGAGCAACGGACGAGAAGGCTAATGAAATGTCAGAAGTATAGTGTATGGCGAGAAATAGGCCAGTAATGATCTGGATTACTAAACAAAGGCCTAAAAGGGAGCCAAAATTTCATCAAGCAGAGATGCTCGTGGGGGTGGGTAAATCAACTAGTGCGTCGTTAGCAATTTTTAATAAGGGATGGGTTTTTCGTAGGTTTGCCATTATGTTCTTATAGTTGAATAACAACGGTGGTTTTTCAAGCCATTAGTTCAGGTTAAAATCCTGGTAGGAATTATGACTTATATTATGTTTTTGTTATTATTAGGTTTAGTGTTAGGTTTAATTTCTGTTGCTTCTAATCCTTCCCCCTATTTTGCTGCGTTGGGGTTAGTAGCAGTATCAGGGGTGGGGTGCGGGGTTTTAGTTGGCCATGGTGGGTCTTTTTTATCTTTAATTTTATTTTTAATTTATTTGGGGGGAATACTTGTTGTGTTTGCATATTCTGCTGCTTTGGCAGCGGAGCCTTTTCCAGAAAGTTGAGGGAGTCGGTCAGTAATTTTATTAATGTTGATGTATATGGGGGTAATTGTTTCAGTATTTTGATTGTTTTTTGGGGAGTGGTATGAGTTTTCATGGGTTCCTGTGGATGAGTTGGTTGAGTTTTCACTGTTTCGGGGGGATGTTGAGGGTGTTGCTTTTATGTATTCTTTTGGGGGAGGATTTTTAATTATTGGTGTGTGGGTTTTACTGTTAACTTTGTTTGTGGTGTTGGAGTTAACTCGAGGGTTGAGTCGTGGGACTCTTCGGGCTGTTTAAAGGGTTATAATAAAAATAGCAAGTAAGAGGTTTAATAAGAATGTAGTGATATATGCTTTAATTAAGCCTCGTTGTATATTACTTGTGGTCGTGATTATAGGGAGGTTTATGATTTGAGTAGCTTTTGGTCCTGTTTTTTCTAATCAGGTCAGATCAATTGTTTGACTGGCAATTTTTTGGCCCAAGATTAAGTTTAGTTTTGGTATAAGTCGGTGAGTGATTGAGGGGAAGAATCCCAGTATGTTTGAGAAGTGGTGAAGTTTAAGGTTGGGTTTAAACTTGAATTGTTTATTAGTGAGCGAAGCTAGGTCTAAAGCGATTAAGAGTCCGGTAATAGTTACTAATAGGGCGGCTAGCTTTAGGGGTAGGGGTATTGAGAGTACTGGTGTTTTTAATGGGGTTATGTGTATTGAAATTAAAAGTCCGGCAAAAATGCTGCCTCATGCGAGTCGTTTTAAGGGGTTAATAACCAGGGGATTATTTTCATTAATAGGTGGAAGTGGGTTGAAACGAGGATATCCTATAGTTACGAAAAAAATTAAACGTAGGCTATATACGGCAGTGAATGAGGTTGCTAGAAGAGTAAGGATAAGGGCCCAGGCGTTTAGGTGAGATGTGTTTAAAGCTTCAATAATAGCGTCTTTAGAGAAGAATCCGGCTAGAAAGGGGGTCCCTGTGAGGGCGAGACTCCCTAAGGTGAAACAAGAGGAAGTAAATGGGGTAAGATGATGTATACCTCCTATTTTTCGAATATCTTGTTCATCATTTAAGCTGTGAATAATAGTACCAGAACATAAGAATAATATAGCTTTGAAAAAGGCGTGTGTGCAGATATGAAAAAAGGCTAGTTGTGGCTGGTTTAATCCAATGGCTACTATTATCAGTCCTAGTTGGCTTGATGTAGAAAATGCTACAATTTTTTTGATATCATTTTGTGTTAGGGCACAAGTAGCAGTGAAAAAGGTAGTCAGTGCTCCTAAGCAGAGGCAGGTGGTTAGGGCGATTGAATTGTTTTCTATTAACGGGGCTATTCGTACTAAGAGGAAAATACCAGCAACCACCATAGTACTTGAGTGTAGTAGGGCAGATACCGGCGTAGGACCTTCTATGGCCGATGGAAGTCAGGGGTGAAGGCCAAATTGGGCTGACTTACCAGTGGCGGCTACAATTAAGCCTATGAGTGGAAGTGTTATGTCAAAGTTTTTTGCAATTGAGAATATTTGTTGTATTTCTCATGAGTTAAAATTAGTTGCAAGTCAGGCTATGGTACAAATTAATCCAATGTCTCCAACTCGATTATAAACTACTGCTTGAACTGCAGCAGTGTTTGCATCTGCTCGGCCGTACCATCAACCAATGAGTAAGAAAGATATAATTCCTACTCCTTCCCAACCAATAAAAAGTTGAAATATATTGTTAGCTGTAACAAGAATAATTATGGAAATTAAAAAGATGAGGAGATACTTGAAAAATCGGTCAATAAAAGGGTCTGAGTGTATGTATCACAAAGCAAATTCTAAAATTGATCATGTTACGTAGAGAGCAATTGGTAAAAAAATTAAGGAGTATGAATCAAATTTAAAGCTAATGTTAATATCAAAAGTGTAGTTGTTTATCCAGGCTCAGGTGGTTGTAATTGTTTCTGCACCAAGGCTGAGATGAAGGCAAAGGGGGAGCAGGCTAATGAAGAAGGCTGTTTTTACAGCTGTTTTTATGTGGCCAGAGAGTAAAGAGTTTAAGTTTAATGATGGAATTAGTGTTATAAGGATTGGGTATGAGAGAGTAATTAAAATTAGGATCAAGGAGGAAGAAAAAATAAGTGTATAAAGCATAGCTGCTACTTGGATTTGCACCAAGAGTTTTTGGTTCCTAAGACCAATGGATGAGCTATTATCCTTTAGGAGCTGCGAGTGAGCTTTGGAGTTTAACCAAAGGGATAGAAGATTAGCAGTCTTTATTGCTAGCGAGCCTCTCTCGGTGGATAAGGGGGTTTTAACCCCTGTTTTTAGAATCACAATCTAATGTCTTAATTAAACTATATCTACAAGCTGTTCAACCTCAAATTAACTCTGGTTTAGTAATTAGGAGAATAAGTGGTAATAAATGAAGAGTAATAAGTAAATGCTCTCGAGAGTGCGTTGGGTTTAAGGAAGTAATATGTGCAGGGGTTGGACCTCGTTGAGTTATTAAAAACATATATAAGGAGTAGGCGGCAGTAATAAGGGTGCCTGTACCAGTAAGTGCAATTGTTCAGTTAGATCAGTTAAACAAAGATGTAATAATTATTAACTCCCCTATTAAGTTGGGTAGGGGCGGGAGGGCTAAATTAGCTAGACTAGTAATAAATCATCATGATGTTATTAGAGGAAGAATAGTTTGTATGCCTCGTGCTAAAATCATAGTACGACTATGGGTTCGTTCATAGTTTGTATTGGCTAAGCAAAATAGGGCGGATGAAGTAAGACCGTGTGCAATTATAAGAATTAAAGCCCCCGTAAAACCCCACGGAGTTTGAATAAGGATTCCGCCTGCAACTAAACCCATATGACTTACTGACGAGTAAGCAATGAGGGATTTGAGATCGGTTTGTCGTAAGCAGATTGAGCTTGTTATGATGACGCCTCATAGGGCGAGAATGATGAAAGGGTAGCTGAGTTCTTTTGTTAGAGGCTCCAACACAGTTATTATGCGCATTATTCCGTACCCGCCTAGTTTTAAAAGGACGGCTGCTAGGATTATAGAGCCTGCAATTGGAGCTTCAACATGGGCTTTAGGAAGTCATAAATGGACCCCGTATAAGGGTATTTTTACTAAAAAAGCCATTAAACATCCGGCTCATCATAATTTATCTGAGAATGATAAAAGGGGTTTTGGGTTAGAGTACTGTAAAGTTAAAAGAGATAATGAACCTGTGTCATTGTGTAATAGAAGAAGGGCAACTAGTAATGGAAGTGAGCCTGCGAGGGTGTAGAAAAGAAAATATGTGCCTGCATTTAGTCGTTCTGTTTGGTTTCCTCACCGAGTAATAATAATTAGGGTAGGGATTAGAGTGGCTTCAAATATAATATAAAACATGATAATTTCGGTAGCACTGAAAGCTAAAATTAAAAAAAATTGTAAGGATGTTAATAATATAACAAAGGTTCGTTGGCGATTGATTGGTTCAGAGGCAGTGTGATACTGACTTGCAAGAATTATTAGTGGAAGAAGTCAACAAGTGAGGACTAATAGTGGGGAGGATAAAGGGTCGGTTGCTATGTAGGAATTTAATGAAGTTCAACCAGTTTCTGAGGGATTTTTTAATCATAAAAGGCTAATAAGTGAAATGATAAGACTGTGGGTAAGGGAAACTGGTCATAGTCATTTAGCGGGAGTAAAACCTGCTGTTGGAATTAATATTAGGGTAGGAATTAAGATTTTTAGCATTGTAGTAGATTTAGGTTTTGTAATCGATCAGTGCCGTGAGTTCGAGCTGTAGCAACTAATAAGGCTAATCCTGCACTGGCTTCGCAGGCTGAGAAAGCCAAAAGGATTATGGGGGCTATGGAAAAGTTTATGGAATTTAATTGCAGCGTCCATAATGAAATGGTAATAAATAAAGACAGTATTATACCTTCT